>JAVQJL010084528.1:0-14439 GCA_036024295.1 Nannoperca obscura
GTCCATGAAATAGCTCTTGAGTGGATTGTCCCATTACTTTCGGTCCCTTTAAAAAGTGGAAGGCACATATAGAAACTGTTGTAATTCCTACACCGTTCACCTGATTTGGATGTAAATTCAAATTAAAGCTGAAAGTCTGCAGTTTAAGCACATCTTGTTCGTTTCATTTCAAATCCATTGTGGTGGTGTATAGAGCCAAAAATATGAGAATTGTGTCGATGTCCCAATACTTATGGACCTGACTGTACGTATAATAACTGTTGAAAAAAGCAATTGTAATGCTACAAGACTTACTCGCAGTTGGTTAGCGTGGAGAGAGAAGCATCCATCTTCTCTATAGGAGGAATCTGACCATACAGTTTTATGGCTTTAGCCTCACTCACTTTCTCCCCTGACTTCTCCTCCTGCACACAGACAGACACAGACACACACACAGACAGAGAGACAGACAGAGAGACAGACAGACAGACAGACAGACAGACACACACACACACACACACAGATCAAAAGATGCATATACAACAACTATGCAACAACAATGAACTTCCAGTCACAAATTCTACATATTTGTATGAACACAAATATAAATGAAATGACACAGTATTGCATAGTATCCGGTGTATCTTTTTCAGCTGTCTGTATGCCACTCACCCATTTAGCCAATGCTTCTCTTACAGTCGTTGCTTTGGCCTGGAGACATTACATGACATTAAATTATACAGGGGGAGGCTGGACTATGTTGTGATGACAAAATAGCAGAAAGGTACTGTAGACACACTAGCAACAGTGTAACATTGAACACAACACGTTTTACTAAGATACAGGCTTTGAAAATAATAGTAGATAATAATAATAGTCTTTATCATCATTTTCAGTTAAGGTTTTAGCTGCTGGACACTTCATTCTGAGTGCGCAGCCATTCGAAGGAGACGTCCACTCGCCTTCAGAACAGAGCTGATCTTAGCCAGCTATCTAACGCTAGGTTACGCTAATTGGCATTTCGGGTTAGCTAACTAGCTAATTAAAGTTAGCGCATTTTGCTCACAGCGACAGCAGTGTTGCATTTAAGGTGAACTATAGCTCTCACATACGACGTTACTACAGGTCCGCATATGTGGCTACAGTTAAGACCATATAAACTTGCCAAACACCAAATCGCAACAAAAAATGAACCGGTAACACAAACACTCACCATGTTGATGGTTGCCGTCTGCTCTGGTTGCTATGGTACTCACAGGCAGCCTCCAAGCTGCGCATGCGCAGTATAACTGACTGGGCTTGACCCAGTTTAGGAAACAAACATTTAATTGCTGATGAACAGGATAATACGCTACTTATGTTATTACTACGGTAGATACAGTATAACTGCTATACTGCATTTATATTATATTATACTATACTATACTATTGTATATGATTTGAAAGACTCCACACCCATTATAACAATTGTACTTCGCAGATGAAGTGGATTAAAGTTATATATTTTATGTTATCACACTGTGCAGGACTGAAAATGAAAAAGGAGTACCTCCCACCCATAACTGTGCAGCCCCACCTAGGCTAATATCCTGTCAAGTCAAGTCAATTTTATTTATATAGCCCAATTTCATAAATCACCAATTTGCCAAAAGCTAGGTTACAGCATACCACACCCTCTATCCTTAGACATTCTAATAAGGAAACACTGCAGTGGTTGTCAGTATGCTTGCCGGCAGGACAAACATGGACTAAAAGTACTAGTCTTAATGATTTACTGAGACTGAGATCGACCCGCGGGAAGGATAATGGTAACAAGTACAAGGCCCAACATAATCAATAAGCAACAACTTAAAGTTAAGGCGATAAGATGAGTTGTAAATTTGTATTTAAAGGCCCCCAATGGGATGTGTGATGTCAGCAGACAATCTTGTCTAATGTACAAGATAGCTTGGGGATATGTGCTACAAATCAGGATATTATCAAGGTAGAGGGGGGTGAAAAAGGCAAAATAAAGCATGCCATTTTCCCATTAGGATGCCCCTTTAGATCCAAACAGTAAGAGCCATGGTTGTTAAGAGGTTTGTTATTAGTTTTCAGTTTTTTAATCTGTGACTCCTTACACTTCTCACAGGATCTTTTCCTGCATACCTGACAATTTGAAAGCAATGGGGCTGTTACCCCTTTATATTGCCTAGCAATACTGCCCTCCAGTGATAAAACATAAGTATTGCATCCAAATCTGTTTGACCATCCAATCTTGCAGTCCCACTGATATTGTAATTCCAAAACAAATACTAGGGGAGTATGGGTTAAATGGGCAGACAGCTGGCCTCAGAAACCTACTGTAAAGGGAGCTCTCACATCTCACATGCTAGCCTGCAAATTTGCCTTTTCACCTGAGGATGCATTTTTGTTCAAAAACATGGTTCTCACTGCACCCTGTGGTTTTCTATTCTTCTGCTGGCTCCAGTAATGCAGGGGATGACAGTTCGCAAGCTGTTGCTGCCACAGCCATCTGAATCCAGTGGCTCGGTCCATGAATGCTGTGACTCAATCAATGGTCAACATGTGCCCAGAAAAATTAGGAGATTTTGTTATTTTGTACATATTCAGTTAGGGATATGAATATCTCCTGGTTGTTGTAGATATGTGTGATGATGAAATAAATAAGGCAGATGCTACTGGCACCCAGGTCTCAGTAGCCAACAATGGTATTTGCACTCAGGGTGGAATAGACATTGTGGCTGTTCACACCGGGGTGTATATAGCATGGCAGAGATAAACACCCAGCCCTGTCACCAAAAAACACAAACCGTCAAACAATAACAAGGGTGCAAATGGACACTCCGAATAAATAATTCCCACATTCGACCTTCCATATGAAATTGATTGCAATAAAAGGACACCTTTCACCTCTAAAGCCACCCAACAGCCGAAAAATGTCTTTAGGTATAAAATATGTGTTTCTGCATTATCAGGGCTAATTAACCCTGACCTTTTAGCTTTGGTTCCAGGTACCGGTATTTGTAATAATATATGTTAAAAACTAAGACAACGGAGGCTGTTGAGTTTGTTCATCAAAAGAGAGACTGACCTGAAACTATAATCTTTATTCATCATTATCTTTAAACATTTCATGTATTCTATATACTTTGTACATTTGCTCACACCTTGGTCAATATTTTGCACATTTCATCCTCTTTGTTTTAAACACTGTACAGCTCCTTTCATTTAAAAAAGATATATATTTGAATTTCTTATATAAAATGTAATTTTTTTGAATGTTTTTTTTTTCCTATTGTAAATTGTATATTGAATAATCCTGATTCTGATACATTGCACTCGTTTTTACTAGGTTTATCAAATTTATCTAGAAACAAATTTGTATGCCATGCAAAGTGTGATGGCAAGATTTCTCATTATCACATTTCAAATAATTACATATGCTTTGCTATGATAATTGTATGTGAACAATTAATAATGTGTCCTCTATGTACTTGGATAATACTTGTGTTTTGTGTCAATCTGTCGTGAGGCACAGTTTCTTGTTTTATTGAAAGCTGGAGATAACTTGTTTGGGATGTTAGGAGAACAGTCTGACCTGTGTTCTTATCCTTGGGTGAGGATACTTGGCTAGATAAGATGAGAGTTGGAGTTGACTTGATATCTTTTCTTTTGTCTCCTACGTGGTTATGAATTTATATGTATGTGACTGCATCTGCCCTTCGGGGTTAGACTTTTCATATGCTTCTTGGTGTATGATCTCTGTCCTTTCAGCTGAAATAGGGTTAACTCTGTGCACCTCCTACTGTGGACTTCCAGTGAACCACCATTCTGTGAACTAGGCCTGCTTAGTGTATTTCACTTTGTGTACTCACACTTAGTGCATTCACTGTCTTTTCTTTACTTTTTTTATTTTCTTTAATATCTGCTTTGCTTTATTCTTTGCTTAATGAAAATATTAAAAGACAACAATTTGTTGAAATATAATTAATTTGCTCACTTCTCCAAGGAAAAAAATCAAAATTTCCACCACAGAAAGAATAAACAGAGCAAACATCTCTTTAATGTCAAACACTGAGGTTGAAGCAAGTATGCTTATTACTTGGTAAAATTTCCCTCTATTCTAAAGACTCACCACATCCAGAATAGAACCGAAAATAGCAATGGTTAAATCCAAAATGTTAAGAAGCCTATATCTCACAAGCTCATTGTCAATATACAGCAGTAGAGAAAAAGCTACTCGCTAGCTTGTGTGGCATGATGTTTTTAACTTCCAAAGGGCTTAAGACACAAACAGTCCTATCACTGTGGTCTGATTCCACACATATATTATTTTAGCAGTAGTAGTAGAGCAATTTTATTGACTCTAATGAATAATTTAGGTCTCTACTGTATATCCTCTTAATGTGGTCTCAGAAATGTCTTTCACCCACTAGCAAATATGGAAGTGAAACAGTGAATATTTGTAAATTTGCAAATAAAAATCAACAACTCTGTCTAGCATTATATGTCAGCTTCCTTTGAAATCAGAATTTTGAACTCCCCTCCTGTCACACACACATATATAATCCTTCACTGGCTGTCAGTGGAAGAAGTGAGCTCACCGTGGCCAGTAGGCTGCCTGGTCTGTGCGGACGGTGTATAGTGTCACGGACCAAAACACACATCTCATAATACATCCACTGCAACTCTAGAGCTGATGCCTATCTCAGACACACTGTTGTGTGCAACGCCAAGATGTTTGGTAACATACACGTCCAAACAAACTGAACGGAGAGATGTTATCTTCATTGAATTGTAATGAATTTTGGGTGTACAGCATTTGTAAATCCATTTGAGGCAGATAATGATGTATTAACATTTGGTAGATTCTGCTGAAATTGGAGACCTTCTGATGTTTCTGATGTGAAAGTATATTGGTTCAATTTCTTTTTTTCATTCATTCCAGTCAGTGTATACTGCAAGAAGTGCACAGTTTCTGTGACAGCTGCCAAATAATCCCTTTTCACATTTGAACAGAGCTATAATTAAATGACAGGAAGTGGATTTAGATGGAGTCACTGAATAGCTCTTAAACTGAGAACATGACTTGAAACTGAAACCTCAGGTTTATTTCCTGCTCTGGCGATCTCGTTCTATATATCCGCAGTAACAGATCAGATACCCTCAGTGGTGAATATTTTACAGGAGGCTTTATCTGTTAGACATGTCTGGAAGACTACTGGACTGGTCAGGTGAATGAAATGCACCAAAGACAACAGGGACAATGTATGACATTCAAGAAATAGTTCAACATTTGGGAAATCCACTTATTTGCTTTATTTCCAAGAGTGAGATGAGACTATTGATATCAATCTAATGTCTGTGTGCTAAGTACAGAGCTGGTGTTGGGACATGGTTAGCCTAGCTACAGTTTAGAAATACATTTATAAACCTCTAAAGCTCACACATTACCACTTTGTATCTTGTTTGTTTAATACGCACAAAAACAGAAAGTAAATACAAAATAAGGAAGTCCTGTGAGGTTGCCAGGTTTGGTACAATCGTGCCTTTAAAGTAAACAACACCTGTGCTCAAAAACAGTATCTGGCAACTTGTGCTAGATCCAGAGATGCTTCACAGATAAATTGTTGTTTGTCAAGAAACAATTAAAGCACATAACTCCCCTGAAGACCACAAACTGTAATTTTAACATTACTGTATGCCCCCCTGGTTTAAGACTTTATACTAAGTCGGCTAACCACGTCCTGGTGTTGTGTAAGAGTTTCTCCCTGTCATCTTTTACCATGCTTAACCTCACCGCAACCTAACTCTATCCATGTAATCTCTGCAACTCCTAATCATAACCTATCCATCCAATCCCACCATGGGGGACAGCGTGACAGGAAAAACATGGAGAAAGACTCATCAAAAGGGAAGCATACTTTAAATGCATTTTCTTGTTTTTATGTGCATTTGTGTTATGCACATCAAAACACTTCGTTAAATTAATATCATGAAATAAACATAAATGTCATATTTCCATCATGTTTTCCACATTGTCTTTATTCATTTGAGGTTGACTAGTGCTCTTTTAATTCTATTATCTTGTTGTGATGAATGTGTGTTTTCTTCTGCAATAGAGAATTATCACCAGCAACCGTAATGATAAACTACTTTACACTGACATGAAAGACTCAAGAATGTCTTTCTTGTGTGGTTGTGTGTTGGTGTTGCATGGCTCCTCATCATTTGTGAAAGAGTTTGTAAAAGAGATCCTTACAGGTAACCAATAAAAGGTAATGTTACAGATCAAGTTACTGCTCAGGGTTGTGTTGGTGTGTGTGTGTGTGTGTGTGTGTGTGTGTGTGTCTGCAGTGGGCGGGGCCTTGAAGGGACAGGCAATATAAATGTAGGTTGGCAGTCAAGCAGGTCTATGTGAATCAAAGATGGATCAATTGTCCTTATAGGCGAAGCAAAAAGCTGTTGAAGCTATGGAAAGTTGGCACACAGCTGTTTACAACAACCAGGATCGGTCAGATTTAAACAGGAGCAGGAGGTCCGGACAATGGGGATCATATGTTACTGAAAGGAAAGGTCTATCTTTGGAGATCAGCGTTCGGTGGATTGACAGACCAATAACTGCAGACATCAAAACACAATCACCCATTTATCTCCAGGAAGCTGCAAAATTTGATGACACCGTACACGTTCTGACTAAGTCAAAACGTCTCATGGGTCGCTCTAAACCAAGACAAGTGACAAGCACCCTTCTACCACCTATCAATGGATCAAGAGCTATCTCTAGCAAAGTGGAATCTACTGATGCTCCACCAGTATACAGAAGGGAGTCAACCAAACCAAAAGGATATAGTACCCATTTACCAACTGGTAACTTGATAACAGAAAATACAGTGTTTCGTGTGTTCGTTACACAATGTGGAAAAGTGAATCAGGAGTCTAACAGATGTAACAAAATCAGTGTATCTTCTGCAGCGGGAAACAAAGCAGCCATCCAGGATTCACAGACTTGCAGTAGACTGATTAAACAGACCTTTGATGGTCAGCCAACTGCAACATTGACTCCAGCACCAGTGGACCCTCTGGTACAACAAAAGACGAATGACGCCAATGATCCTGGAGCCAATGATACCCATACAGTCACGCCAGGCAGGGTTAAACATGATGCCAGTCTCTGCGAAGCAAGGCAACAAAGAGATTTCTGCTCCAGTGATTCAGCTATTGAAACAGAATATGAGGGCTCTGAAGACAAAGGTCGTCCGGAGAGGCTGAAGGAAGACAGTGATGATGAATACTACACCGACCAGAGGATCACAGAATGGGTCCTTAAAGTCAACTCTAGCTTCTTCTCAACAGGAAATGATGAGCTGAACAGCTCAAAACCTGCAGAGGAGCAAGACATGGCGACTATAAAGATAACCTACAGTGGAGACTGAACTGATATGGAATTAGTCTTGTCATTTTGGACAAAATAATAAGTTTCACTCTTTATCTTTATCTGTGGATGGACTTTATTCATTTGTGTTGAACTTCCATCACATGATATCACGTATATTGGGAAAGAAATTGTAAGTTGACCACAATAATTGTTGCTATTGACTCTCCATTGATGCATGCTTGCAATATGATGATACAAAAAAATTGAAGACTTTAGACTTTGTAGTACTCACAATATTTGATATACATATCAAATTCAATTAACCCTCGTGCTACCTTGCCGGGTCATATTGACCCAGTGGCCAATTGTCTTGACCCAGTGTCTTATCCACAGAGTAGCACAAGGGTTAAGAAACATTGCGAAACAAATTTAGAAAAAAACCTGTTTACACACAAAAAATATGCTTCCCAGTTTCAGGTCCTGGTGCATTCTGAGTTTAGTTGAGCTAGCTACAGCTAAAGTCTGAACAGTTGGTACACTGGCTGTTTGGGGAAAATAAACAGCCTGCTGACCACAGCAGCTTATGTGCACTATATCAGCAAACGTCTAGAACACCGTATTTTGTGAAGTCATGCAGAGTAATTTTTCTGTAACAGTGTCTTCCGCGACTGAGCCACTGGAATGGAATGAAAAACAGTTGATTTAACTTCCTTTCAGCATAAAAAAATACTAAATTGCTAGCATTCTCTTTTCAATTTGTGTTTTTTCGAGAAGTTGAGTTTTTTTCTTTGCTGGCTGGGCTCGACCATCAACACTTGATGGACATAAAGTAGTGGTATTCTGACACGTATGTGAATGGACACCAGGGTAGCCTAAGCCTTGCCATTACACACACAATAAAAAGAGAGGTAGAGTCAGGTCAAACAGATTAGGTGGACTGTCTATTACTCTATGCTCTGGTTTCACCACATTGTCACTTTTGTCCATTTATTGGTCTTCTATTTATTGTAAGGTCTTACAAAACATATTAATACTACATAATTTAATTAGAGTAAGATTTAAAAGCTAATATTTATATTTGTTGCCTTAAATGTAACTTTTTTTCAAGTCAAACATTTTTCAAAAAAATTAAATTCCACTTTGTCCCAAAAGTATTGTTGGCAGGGTGGGGCATATGGGTTGCTCTATAACTCTATAGACCTGGCATTCAAAAATTATGATAACTTCATATTTGATCTTTGCATCTTTGTCACGAATCATGTGTGTCTTTGTTCTTTATAGTAGCATGCAACACCTTGTTCAAACAATCATATTGCATGCTGCCAGAACTGTTAGAGTCAACGTGGGAAGTCCTCCTTCTCTGCAGAACTTTATCTGTTGCCTCTTCTATTAAGCATTATGTACATTATGTAGAATTATAGGTAAGTTAGACCCTGGCCATTGTTACTTTGTTCACTGAGCTCAGCATGTCATAAATCTATTGGTTGTATTTTACGTTTTCTCTTCTACATATGTCTTTTTCTCAGTGATAAAGCACAATTTAAGGTCTGAGTACTTGGATTAATCTCTGTACAAGGAAGAGCACAAGGCTGGGCTAAAGTTGCCGAGCACTCTTTTTTTTTGGGGTCAATAAATAAAGATAAATATGAGCAGCCCATAATTGCTAAAGTTAGACCAAATTAAATTAGCATAGCATCCAAACTTTTATTACGTTTTGATCGGTATGCTTCTGTGTGACACAGAGCTGTAAAAAAGAAAGAAAGATGCAAAGCGATGCCTTATGCCCCCGTCATGTGACACTGTAGCATCCACACTATTTTTGCCATTGTGTGAGGGCTCCCGTGAGTCTTTTGAAGTTGTGGACATTTTTAACTATGGTATAGCCAATGGGATGCCATGTGAATGAAAAGCTCCACATATGCTTCAGACTAATACTTAGCTTGTTACATTAGCATCACGTTGTGCATTATTGCATTATGTTATGCTAGCACACGAACCAATCTTAGCTAGCTAGCTGGCTAACATATAATCCGCAGGCTACATGCAAGATAACTTCTCATTTACGGCCATTACAGTGTGCATTCTGTAGAGATACTGGCATCTGATGGTTTTGACAGTTGAATCATGCTACTGTGGAGTAAAATCAGGGACCTAGCCTCATCCTAACAGACAATTGAGACATGAAGAAGACCTTTCATGGGAAGGTGTGGGCTGACACAATTAGATATTGGCCCAAGGGCATCCAGCCTGCAGGGGATGGAACACAGCGGGCATAAGGCACAATTGTTTTTGTGGTGGAAATTTTCCTTATTTCCCTTGGAGAAGTGAGCAAATAATAGATGATTCAACAAATCGTTGTCTTTTGATATTTTTAATAAAGCAACTACTAAAGCAAATACAAAGCAAATAATAACAACAACAAATGGAGGTACACGTATTGTTTTCACTAAGCAGGCCTAATTCACTGAAAAAAAGTCCAACTCTATATTTCAGCTGAAAGGACAGAGATCACACACCATGAGCATATGAAGCATCTGACCCCGAAGGGCAGTCGTAGTCACATACTTATAACGTCATAAACACGTAGCAGCAAAAGAAAAGATATCAAGTCAACTCTATTCTTCATTCTTGTCTATCCTGAGTGTTCTCACCCTGAGATAAGAACACAGGTCAGACTGTTCTTAGTCTCCAAAACAAGTTGTCTCCAGTTTCTAATCAACCAGATGCTGTCTCCTACAACAGAGATGACACAGACACAAATTATCCAAGTGCAGAGAGTACACATTATCAGACATTCACATAGTCATTATAGCAAAGCAGGAACACACCCCCATTACGTCAACCACGTCACTACGCCATTTCCGTATAAATACCCTACGTAAGCATCCCTCGTCCGCTTTCGATTACTGCGCCCCACCCGCCCGTCCCTTTTCGTTTGTTTTTCTTGTTCTTTCTCCCCTTTTTCTTTTCTCTCTCGGTAGGGTCCTGAAGGGGGTTCGTCGTACCCTAGTGCCACGGCGGACGTCCCCACGAAGCTTCCCCAAACAATCAGCATATTCAAACATTCTAAATGTACCTCTGTTCAATAAATCTTTTAAACGTATCATATGGAGGGTGTGTTCCTTGCTAGTGAAGTAACACCTGTGGTGTTCCCGGTCAAAAATGACCAGCATAGGTAATTAATGGGTAATACTAGATTATATCCATCCAGATGGAAAACATCCCCATGCACACCCACACATCCACACACACACACATATATATTGCCCCACGTGAACCACACATTTCTGACTGAAGAATAAGGTGTCATTTATGGGAACCTGTCTACTTCTCGTGCTTACTCTGTGACCACAATTTACTCTCAGAGAGGCTCTGAACCGAATTTTTTAATCTGATGAGGAGGAGATCGAAGTTGAATCGGAGATAGAGGAGGATGTGTCAGAATGGAAGATTTGATTTTGATCTGGACCTTTATGAGACTGACCAGTCAACAGATGAAGAGGCCCCTGAGGAAGAGGCACCTGGAGAAGAGGCACGAGAAGAAGAGGCACCTGAGGTGATATTCCAGTCCAAGGTCGGCAACTTGCTCTGGTATTCTTCCTCCCAGGACAGAGGAGGCAGAGCAAGAGTGGGAAACATTGATGCCAGGGCCAACACGGTCTGCAATATCTCATGTGGATGATGTCAAGTCCAGCTTCCAATTCTTTTTACCAAAGTCCATGGAGGAAATTATACTGGACATGACAAACTTGGAGGGGAGGCGTGTGTTGGGACACATAGAGGGACCAGGTCGACCTCCAAGCGTATATCAGAGTATATCGGTCAAACAATTACACACACACACACAAACACTCATATAAACACACACTCATACAAACACACACTCACACACACACACACAGACACACACACACACACACACACACACAGAGATGATGATTTCATGTTGATTTTCTGATGTTCTGTGAATTTGGTCTCTGTTTTGATTGTTATTATAATTTTCAGTGTCTATTCTTTGTATATTCACTGCAGTTATTCATGTTCACCACTGGTTTGAGACATTTGTTTACAGCTTTAAAATATGTTAAATAAGATTTGTTGATGATTATGTTTGAATGATATTTTTTGTGTAAATGTAAGAGCAGTTAAACCAAACCGGTCAAATTTGACCAGGAACACCAAAGTAAGGGGGGAAAAACGAACATAATACAAGGGTTAAATTGACGAGCCAGCCAGGAGAGGCAGTGAACAACAGGGGCGCCCCAAGAACACAGGTGAGCAGAGCCTTTTTAAATCTGCATTCACTTGTTGTTCAGGAACACAGTGTTTCTTGCCCAGGCTGCAGACAATACATTTCCTCTCCTCTATAGGTCTAGAAGCAAATTAAAGAGTTCACAAGTGAAGTGTGTGTGCATTGGATGCAGGGGCCTGCAGAAGCCTGTGGAGGCCTACAGAGTTCTAGTGCTAGCAAATTAGCATAACATACAATGTATATGAGTTTGGCAAGATATATACATATTTAGAATCCACAGATTCAGCTAATGTTGATGAATACCAGACTAAACTTTTGATTGTTTTAAAAGTGAACTATAAAAAAGTATATATTAAAGTCTTGTGGATGCCGCTGTATTGGAGTAATCTGAAGCAGGTCTGAACGGGCAAGTACTGTTGATGTTAAAGTCTTGTGGATACTGCTGTTTTGGAGTAATCTGAAGCGGGTCTGAACAGGCATGTTTTGTTGAAGCAAAAGAAAAACTCCACACTTGCTGATAATGCCTCTGAGACGTTGGAGGGACTGGATCTAGCAGGGGATGAGAGTTACAGTAATCCTGTGGTTACCACTCAGCCGTCAAGGTATGAGGTCTGCTGGGGTGGGATACTGAAATGAGAGTGTTGGTTTGGTTACCGCTCAACCATTAGGGTGTGAGGTCTGCTCGGATAGGACACTAAAATGGAAAGTAAATCTACGGTTACTGCTCTACTTGTACAGTAGGAGGTCTGCTCGGGTAGATTATGGAAGAATTGCTGAGAATAGCAAAAAGAGTATTGGATCCTAGAATCACTGACAAGCTAGAGAAGACAGTGATAGCCAGCAAAAAGGGGAGTAAGTGTGATTTTTGTGAGTGAACTAATGTGTGTAGTGTGTGAGTGAGATCAGTACTGAGCGTGTGTGAGAAGCATGCAGTAAAATAAATTGATAAATTAGGCTTATGTAACTATAAAAGAATTTATATGGGATACAGTCATCAAACAAACTGAAGAAAACTCAGTAAAAAGTTGAAAAGTGTGACGTTAGGGAGAGGATTAAATTAGAAAAGAAAGCTATAAAAAATTGAAAGTAATTCAGCTGAAGAAAATACCCTGTGTATATGTAAATTATTTGTGTTGTAAAAAGCTTTAGAACCGCTAAAAGAAGATTACTTGTATAACATCAAAAGTTATTTGTAGTAAATATAGTAATTGTGAGTGTTTCTTTGATAAGCCGTAAAGTGATTTTAGCGTTTTGCAATCATAAGATCGTCCGTAAGCCAATCTGCCGTGGATGAAACCTTTCTTGATCAGATCAGAATAATGGAACAGATGCAAACCGGTAATTGGAACTATGATATGGAGAATTATAGAAGCTAAATGGACAACATAAAGAGTCAGAGTTGTGAGGAGCATTATCAAGATTCTCAACTCATAAATTTAAAGCTTTGGCAGATTACTAAATGAACAGATTTGGAGGAAATACACACTGATTTCGCAAATATTTTGAGGATACTGTTTCTGCAGAGACGGTGGACAGTTAGGACTTCAGCTCCAATAGTAGAACATCTTTGCCAAGACTTCACGTAGAAAATATAAGACAGGTACAACAGTAGAGAGAATCTAGGTACTGATATGAACAAAATAATTTAATATTCAACCAGAGATCCTTAGAGCCCCCAGTGTTAGACAGAGAGTTTTGGGAGTTCAGCTAAATATGTTGAGAAAGAAAGAAACAAAAAAGGAGGGCGTCACTACACCAGTGCAGATAATTAATGACAGACATCCAACATTACAAAGCCACTGATGAGTGTAACAAAAGAGTAGGCAAAAGACACAAAGAGAGTGATGCCTACACACAGACAATCAAAACAATGAGAGCAATACTGAAGGATGAATAGGGAGAACAGATACAAACAATGCCCACTAAGGCAGAAAGGCAGAAATGTAGGTGTGGTGTGGTGTGGTGTGTTGTGGCGTGGCTGAGATGTACAGCTGTGTGCTTATCAACCAGAAGGTCTTGGGTTCGTCCCCGGACTACCCCGATCACCTCCTCACTTGTAAGTTGCTTTGGATAAAAGCGTCTGCTACATGTAAATGTAATGTAATGAATGTGAACTGGAACCCCCCTGGATCCCCCACCTTATCCAGTGAGTAAAAACCCATTCTTAGGAAAGTTGGACAGTTTCCTCAATTGAATCATTCAGAAAGTGACAAAAGCACAGATGAGGTAGAGTTAACACATTGAAATTGAAGAAAAAGCCACTTTAATGTTTAGAAAAGATGAGAAAAAAACATTGTTTGAGTCTGCTGCCTTATTGAGTCAGGCTAACATGGGAGTACATGATCATTATGACAGGGAAGTCAAGAAGTAAAATATCAAGAATTGGCCAGCAGAAACAAAACGATGAGGAAGAAAGCATCAGCACCCAGAGAGTTAGAAACACTCCAAAGTCACTAAGCACTGCATCTGCATGCAGAGAGCAGAAAGCTACACACAAAGGTAGAGAAATAGAGAGCAGCAGTTCAGATGAAGAGTCAGATAGTGTAATGGATATTAAAATGGTGTTTTTTGGAAGTGTACTTGAACTAATAGCTTGTAATCTCCGTGAACTGGCTCCCTCCCACTTCTCGTCCCTTCTAACATCCTCCCTTCCCCCCATTGATACATTCACCATGCAGTGCACCAACACAGCCACTAACACCTTGTTCATCTCTCAGGGACGCCCGCTCACATCCGAGACTTTTCTCCTGTCTGGCCCCCCAGTGGTGGAACCATCTCCCCACATCCATCAGAGAAACAACCTGTCTGGCCACTTTTAAGAAAAGAC
>JAVQJL010084533.1:0-31467 GCA_036024295.1 Nannoperca obscura
CACACACACACACACACACACACACACACACACACACACACACACACTCTTTTTTCCAGCATGCCAGGTCAAATTTAGTTTTAACAGCTGACCTTGTGTATGTCAATCAACTCAGATGCAAAGAAATCTTTGAAATACATATAATTTATTTACTTTGTTACAGGCATTTTTCAGAGCAGACATTTGTCACACTGGGAAAAGCACAGGTGTTACTAATCACATAACAATGGCTTTGATCTTGTCAAGTGTCCCAGTAAGCCATGGCCGTGTGACAGTGAGCCTTTCGGCACAACAACAGGACCCTGAAACTGAAGCAGCTGAATGGCAGTGACATGTAAAAAGGCCTATAGTAACGTTTATAGTGGATGTTCAGGCATGGAAAGGTGGAGAAGTGCCGACTGCAGTTTAAAAGGAAAACCGGTTTTGGTCCTTATGATGATACCCTCTGTTTTCACTGTCAGGGGTTACAACAGGTTATGTGTTCCCACTGGCATAATTAATTTAGTGATATAGAGCATTTCCATCCTCAGTGACATCTTTATGACAGAAACTCGTTTTTGCTTAAGAAGAAATACACACACACATTGAGTTTAATATGCAAGCTGTCAGACGTTTCACTGAAGCTAAAACAAACACTCTGCTGCCCTCTGTTGGACACGTGGAAAACATTGAAAACAATGGCAGAATTGAATAGTGTGCCACTTGATAAGATGCAAATGAGTCACATTCAACTTTTATCCTGCAACTTCTGCATTTTTCTAACTGCTGGTTGTTGAAAAACCTTCTCAGTATTTTATTTTTATTGCAATCACAAAGAAATGTTTTCTCTTTAACCTTACTTTTTACCTTCAGAAATGTAATATGGACTGGATAATCAGAAGAAACTCTACCTGACTACAATAACCAAACACACCCATGAATCACAAAGCAGCCACACAAAAGTGATGATATGTGATTGTTGTCTAGTTTGCAATTACTCCCTCTGGGGTGATTAGTTCAGGATTGAATTCATTTGCAGCAACGGAATATGTTTTTTATGTTTTGTCTATTTGGCCATTTCATGCTATGGCTATTAGCCAAGTATGACTTCCTCTGTAACCCACACACAATAGACAGGGATTGTATTTGCTCATTTTCCTGTATACAGTTTGAACAGCCTGGCAGCCGATCTGACAGTTTGTCAAACTTTCTGGGATGATTAACTGGCGTGACCCGCACAGCCCGGACATTCAGCTGTCATTCAGCCGTCATTCTTTAGGACACTCCTGCTGTGCGCTTGGACTATTTGGAAACACCAGTCCGAGTTCGGTCAGCGGTCATGCAGAGACAAGGCCAGTCTCCCTGAAAAGATCAATTGGACCTATCACTGACAAAAGGACAACTGGGATGTGTGTTTGTGCGTGGTTGTGTTTGTAAATGGATATGCACAGATGTGCACGCGTCTTTTGTCTAATAAATTAATGCGATGTTGTTGCATAAACTGCCCAGACGGCTGCGGTTCGTCAGTCCCAGCAGAGCAGTTTGACTTTGTCCACCTCTGAATTTCAGCTGGAGTTTACAGCAGCACTGTCTGTTGTTGGTGGATCCTTTGATGGGTTGGGGTCACATTCATCATCGGGTTATTGGTTTATTGTATTTAATGTTAGGCTATAATGGATTGTCATCAAACCGGTGACCTTCTGTTTGCTTGTACACCATGTGGTGTATTGCAAATGCTTTTACAATGTCCGTGCCAAGGATTTAACCTCTGTTAATACAGTCTTAAATGTGATGAAAGCTGAAGGTCAAAATGAGATAGTGTAAGGCTAAGTTACAGTGTATGTGCATGCATGTCTGAGATGTTCATGGTCATTAAATCTTTGTTTTTACGGAATCATTCTTTCTTTTTGTTCGACGGTGACTTTTTTCACTTCCTCCTTTTTGTCCAACTCGCAGTGCTCCAAGACCTGTGGCCGTGGACTGAGGAAGCGGAGCGTGTTTTGCCGCAGCACTGATCCGGGGGCCAAAGCGGTGGTGGTACCTGACAGCATGTGCAGACAGCACCACAGACCCAAAGCCCAAGAGGCCTGCGTCCTGCGGCGCTGCCCCAAGAACGAAAGGCTGCAGTGGATCCCCACTCCCTGGGGAGAGGTAGGAAAAACGAGACATGAAGCTCAAGCAGCAGAAGCGAGAAAAGTGAAATGTGTTGTTTTCAGTTTAATCATTTTGAGGAAAAATCCACCCTAAAGTACTTGAAATGGTAAGAAACTTTTGATGATACATCTTGCTTTGTGGATCTATTGTGTTGCTTTGTTGGAGTGCATGTCTCACATCAGTAGCTTTTTTAAAAACATCATACAGGGAGAAATCCATCATCGGGCAAAGAAAGCAGTGTTACAGCCAGCAGCCTCAATATACCAGAATGCAATGCAACATCTAGACTCTTGCTTCAGCACTGCTCAACTCCACATCCCCTCACTGAGCTTGTTGACAGGCAAACTGGCAAATGTTGTTATAAGAAAAAAATATCTTATTACAACGTACAATGAATCTAATAAAAAATGGAACGTTTGGATGTTACAATGAGAAAATTTGCAATTTTTTGTTATGGTGGTGAAATTAGGAACACAATGAAAATACAGGACCTTTAAGTCTTGTATGATATACTTTGTATTTACGCTATTAAAATATGTTATAAAAAAAGAAATGATCTGAAATTCATTAATGAAATTAAAAATAATGAACAGATCAAATTAATACTGAATGTAATCATTAGTTGTAGCCCTAAAAGTAGCAATCAGTGCACAACACTCAATATATTTACATTTATATTAGACAGTACGATAAGGGCTGGGTTATACTAGAAAATAAGTGGTTTGTACGTCATGTTGTACGACCAGGTCGGATTATTATAATCATTATTTTAAATATATAGAATATTAAGCTGGCAATCTCAGAGAGGGGAGGCACAGTATCTTTAACCACGGGGATAACACAGCACATTTTCAGGCAGTTTCTCCTAGAAGACATTCACAGTGTTGCACTCACATTGAGGCAGACAGAAATAGCTGTAATATGCTGGCTCACTCTAAAGCTAATCAATAATGTCCAGCAACTGCGAGGTGCTGCATATATTATTTGAAGAATAACTGTCATACAGAGGAAATTTTACTTGTGTTTTTATGAATCTGAAGACCATTTGACAGCCTCATCACGTTGGCCATTAATCATCAATTCAGATAGCATATTTCTTTTGTGTTTGAGGCAAAGATTAGAATTCTTACCTGCCTTTGTGGTGTAAATTACTCTTTGTTCTCATTTATGTAAAGTGCAGTAGTTTGAGTGAGCGAGGGCATTCAGTTACACACTACATAGTTCATGTTGCTGAATTTTGATTTAAAAGGTCAGGGTGGGCTAGCTTTGTAGCAGCAGTTACCAGAATTCTCTGACACATACACACACTTGCACACCTTAAAATACACTCTGCTCATAAAGTGTAATGACAATGATAAATACTCAGTAGAGCACTTAGAATTTTGGCTCTATTACTGCAACGATAAGTGACCTTGTGTTGTGTGCTGCTATGGGAACCCATTGCATTACACACACACTTACACAGTTCATTTTCTAAAATTGTCCCTCCTGCCTGCACTCTGTTTCAGTGCTCCAGGTCTTGTGGCTCAGGCTTCCAGAAGAGAGAGTTTCACTGCGGGGAGAGAGATTCGCAGGGAGGGTAAGTGCTCACCAAGACATCTCTCCCACTTCAACAGATCTGAACAGATACTTAAGACCCCGCTGTGACATCTGTGTACTATCCTCTGAATCAGAATCTCAATGTTTTTTTAAATCGGAAGCTCTGTAGGAATTGTCATTTTGAGACAACATTCTGACAACTTGTCCCCTCCCGCACAGGTATGTGGAGTTCCCCATACGGAGGTGCAGGAATATGGCCAAACCTTTGGTGGATCTCCAGCAGGACTGCAACCGCAGTCCATGCCTAGAGCTCCCCCGGGTCGTCCCTGGCAGAACCACCTCCAGTGCTGTGGTCTTAGGCTGGTACTCCTCTCCCTGGCAACAGGTACAGTGGCTCATACTTTGATGCAAAACTGATTACATGAGAGAGTTTTAGTGATATATGTGTGCTGACAATCGTCCAAGTTGGAGCTGTTGTCCCACATGAGACACAGCACTAAATGGATATTTGGTAGAGAATTGTATCCCTGGACACTTAATGCATGATCCACAAACTAGAATTCATCATCATAGCCATGATGACATTTAGATTTCACATCAGTTACCTGGACATGGACAGTGAGTGGAATGGCTGGTTGTATTTGTGTTTGGGAGGATGGATGAAATCAGTCTTGAAAACCAAATGGATGTAGTGTTGGTGTATGTGTGTATATGTTTTTGTTTTATATTGGTACTTTGACTAAAAGAATCTTAACTCAAGGTCCACTTGCTACCTTATTTCTAAACTTTTAACTGCATCTTGCAGTCTTCCTCAATAGATGAAGTTTGGATAGTTGTCATCATGTGACCTGAGTATGGAACTTCGGAGGACTAGTAATTGGACCCCAAGTTAAGATTCACTAAGTCTTCAAGGTCAAGAATGAACGGTCCCGCTTAAGTACTGGATATGGTTTCCATCCTACAGTACACATGAACAGCAATACATACACCATTAAATTATGAGCAGCAATTGACCGTTCGCTAAACCCATCCCTCGACCTTTGATTGTCCAATCATATCTTAGTAACCATAACTAGACAAGGCGAGACTATCAAACAAGTAGTGTCCATGGGGCTCTACTAGAAGAGTTACAATGAAGAAGGCAACACAATGTCTGGGCCAAAGCTCGGATCAATACTAGATATATCTCTATGAATGGCTCCTGCAATCTAGTCTCTATGTTTCCCCAAAAACCTCAGAGGCAGAATGTACGCTGTAGGTGGTGGGAGTTCACAGATGTAGCAAAGATCTTGCCCAACAGCGGCTGGCTACATGGAATGGGCCTCAGATGCAATCCAAAAGCTCCACTCTGTTACAGAGCCTATCTCAGGTTGTGTAGGCAATGTGTTGTATCATCTATTATGCAAAAAGTCTTAAGGGTAACCTGTTATAGCACAGTGTCTTATTCTGCTTGATCTCAAGCTTGTGATCCTTGTATGTTTCCACTAGAGAAGATATCTCCTGACAGCTTGCTGGAGGGCAAGTACATGTTGGATGGGATATTTGTTTTCTTCATCTGTTCTTGTTCTCTTTCCTGCATCCTTTCCCCTCCCTCCTCTGCTCCTTTTATGACAATTCCTTTTTCTCCATGCACTTTTGATCTCCTTCTCCTATTTATATTCTCATTTCTCTCCTCCTCATTCTGCCCTTCTTTTTGTTTCTGTCTCTCTGCTGTTTCTCTCCTGCCTCTGTCTCAGTGCTCTGTGTCCTGTGGCGGAGGAGTCCAGACTCGGTCTATCCAGTGTCTCCGGCAAGGTCGCCCCGCAGCTGGCTGCCTGCCACATCAGAGGCCTGTCACTTCTAGGGCGTGCAACACACACTTCTGCCCCCCTGCCCCCCCGGCTCCGGCACAACGCCCCAGCCGGGTCACAGCTGCTGGACCGACCCTGAAAGGTAAATTCTTCTGAGGGAAAAAGACATATTCATCCAGTTTAATTCCCTTATACCCATGACATGTCAGTACTGTGTGGAGTTGACATTACCTGTTTGGGAGCGATCTGCTCTTCTTCTTGATGAATTCTACCCATAGTCCAATAACAAGTAGCTGAAGGGAATTTAACCATAAATTGTCTATACAGTATGTGTTTGCGTATATGTTAGCCCACTGGTTGACTTGTCTAGTTGCAGCCAGCTTATATTTAACCCAGCTAATGGCATGGCTATATATTGGCTAAATATTGGATGGGTTGCCATGAGATTTTGTACAGACATGCCTGGTCCCCAGAGGATGAACTTTTCCTCTAATGACATTCCCATGATCCTCAGCCGTACTTAGTGTTTAGTGCTAATTTGCAATCATTAGCATGCTATACTGCTAAACTAAGATGGGGAAAGTGGTAAACCTTATACGTGCTAGAAATCAGCACGTTAGCCTGCTGAGATTAGCATTTATCTTAAAGCACTGCTGTGCCTAAGTACAGCCTCCCAGAGCTGCTAGCATGGCTGTAGATGCTTAGCTTGTTAGCTAAATTAGTTTTGAAATGATTAGTTGATTCATTGATATTTGATTGACAGAAAAATAAGAAATCAATCATCCGGATTATTAATCAAGTAAAAATTTCCAAATAAACAATTTAATGATTTTAGGCAGACTGGAATATAATCATGAGCTCCAGCCTTAGTTTGAACTGCTGCCAGAGATGTGCTTTGTTTTTGTGTTTTCTCTGCAGATGAACACTGCGTGGACCATTTCAGCTGGTGTCACTTGGTTCCCCAGCACGGCGTTTGTAACCACAAGTTCTATGGACAGCAGTGCTGCAAGTCCTGCTCCAGTAAGAGGCCATAGAGCACTGATACCTCTGAGTCTGTGGCTTTGGGCCTCTGAGGGAAACCACACCGCAGAGGCCATTTGGGAGTGATTACTCACAGCACACAGAACTGTGCTCGTCACTCGTGTGTTTTCTTCCTGGACTACTTGACTAAGGAATTTCATTAAGAAGTAAAAGAGAGAAACCACAGACTCCTTTTGGTAAAGAAAGCAATGTGGCTGCTGATGCTCATCTGCCAAAGCGGACAAGTCATCGTGTCATTGATCACAATGGAACTGGAAAGACAATGCAAATTACAGAGCATCTGAAGACTTATTGTTGTAATATATATGTTGTCATTTTGTTGAGTGTTCTCCTTTTGAAACCTCTAAAGCTACAAGCCATCAAGAGAACAGGAAAGGACAATAGCGTTTTTAGCTTGCTTATATGTTGTATTTTTAAAGGTGTCTGGTTTCATACTCCTTTATTTAAGTTATTAAGGTGCGTAATATATGATTTTGCATTTTGTCAGGTGTACAGTGGATCTGTGACATGTTATTTCTGTTTGGATTTACCATAGGATTGTGCCAGTCACCCTTGGATCCACGCTATGAGATTTTATATGAGGCAGACGCCTCTGCACTTCTCCTTCACACACTCTCTCCGCTCCTTATGTTTACCGCTGCATTTTTCATGTGCATTCCATTCCTGTTAACTCCATGAAAACATGCCTATCTGTGTACGTAAAACATTTTATTCAGTCACGTTGTAAGTGGTCCTTTTTTTCTCACCTGTATGGATATGGTAATACAACTTGTTCATCTATCTGTCTTCCTTTTCTTTCCTGCATTATCTCTATCGATTACAGCCACAACGAGGGGATTAATGCACTGCGTCGTCTGCAGGCTCGGGGAGAGACTAGAGTAGGCTGAAGAGGGAAAGAAGAGGATGATTGTAGGGCGAGCGTGGGCGCAGTCTAGATAGCAAGAGGTTTTCGCTTGTTAAGAGAGAACAGCGCAGGTGTGTTCTCCACAGACGTCTGGTCGAGACGCAGCTCTGATGTGGCTGGTGGACTTCAGATAAGTGATGACACAGCCTGCCACTTGAGCAATGTAATGCCTGACTCACAGAACAGCAACACTGCATCCATAAGCATCCTCATTTTGTACCTTGTCGGTCTCTCCCAGTAAGCATTGAGCCAGTGGTTTGCAGGTCCAAAGATGTCTAGACTTCTAAATAACTTTGGCAAATTTAGTTTAAATGTTGTACTGTGTTTCAGTTTGAAGCAAGTCCTAACTATATGAAGAAATGTAGTCATTCGAAAGCTGTTGCGACATTTTAATCAGATTTCTTCCCCAGTTGACATCTTGATGTATAATTTTCCTGTAACACAGTCAATGCTTCCTGGGCTCTGCAAATCCATTCAACCTGTATTTATATTCAACCTTTATTTATACAGGATGGAAATGTGTTAAATGCTGGGGAAAAAAGAGGGGTAGTTTGGTTGAGTTGAGCTGTGATGGCTCTTATTCCCTGAAAGAGATCAAATAAAATATCAGATCAAAATAAATGGGGTTATATTTGTTTCAAAGAACTTGAAATAAGTAACACAAAGATTACACAAATAGAAAATTATGAATGTGTTTTGTATTAAAAATGACTTGTTCACAGATGTTTGTGCTCACAACAAAAAACTAAAACTTGCACTTTATAGATACACTTATTGAGAGAACTCCCTCTATCTGCTCTGCATCCAATTAAAATCTAACTCATTATCCTACGCTGACTGTTAAATCTCATAAAAAAACATGCATGAATGAACACAAAAACATATTAGCAAACCAATGATTTTTGATAAAATATACAACAAATATTTGTGAATCTACAAATCTCTTTGGGTCGGACTTCTGATCCTCCTGAATATAAAAGCAAAAACAGACAAAACATATACGTAAATCTTATCTGTATATAGTTAATATACATTTTGGGGGATTATACAAAACAAAAGCAATTCCATAATTAGGGACCCAGAGTGGCTCCTGGATATTTTTAGCGATGCTAGATAAAATGAGTATGTGTAATGTAAAAGGGGTCACTTGTAGTGACAACCCCACAGATAATTATCAGCTGACTCGCAGATCCTTTCAGCTCTGCAAAGTATTTTTAAAACCTGCATTAATGGACTTTTGTGCGACTTGGGGCAGTGCAAAAAGCGTAAACACAACACTGGCAAATTATCACCTTATTAGGTTGACATGGCGAACATGTCAACGTCATATTAGCATACAGTTTGCTAATAACATTAGCATACTCCAAATGTATGCTAATGTTACTCCATTCTTGATGAACATGCACATCAAGCATGGAGTTACATTAGCATACATTTGGAGTTGTGTTGGTGTCCACCTGACGAATCAAAGTCCATTATTCTCTCCTTTAAGATCAGAACATTAAAGTCGCGGCCTATAAAACCAAAACAATTCGCTTTAAATAGGCAAAAAAACTTTGTAAAGCTGAGGGGAACGTCAGTCTTCTGATAAATCTCTGTAGATTTATCACCTCAAAAGACCCTTTCCACATTATACATGCTCATTTAATTAATTGTTGTTGTAAAGATATTGATAGACCAGCTTTAAAGTTTTGTATTGCATCAGTGTTAAACTGTTTTGCCCTCCGCATGAACACAGTGATCGTTACCCTTGGCTAGATAATCAGTTGCCATTATTTGTCTGGCCACTGCTGTACTGAATCTGCTGGCACTATCATTGCCCTCTATGACCAGTTTATACATCTGATAACTTTTTGCGCCTCCCTAAAACTTTCCTAACTTGAAGCGTGCTGAGATTTATGCTACCAAGCCGTGTTTTTCTTACGGTGATTATGCCACCCTTTCTTGCACTGCGGGCGCTGCGATTGCTCTTTAATCAACCCGTCTGCATGAATCATGGAGCCCCACATCGTCTCGGCTGTATGTTGTTTACCGGCATGCTGTGAGCCAGACACCACAAGCTGGGGCCCACGCACATACACACAAAAATGGCGGCTCGGCTAACATACACAAATACTAGTGTTCATTGAGCACCGGGCTGGCGGTGAAGTTGTGTACTGTGCTTGAATGTGTGTGGGTGAGAGCTTGCATGTTTTGCCTGCTTTCCTCGAGGCATGCCTGTGTCTTCTGGTTGAATTCAGGCATTTGTGTGTGTGTGTGTGTGTGTGTGTCTTAAAAGGATAGAGAGTGTTTGTACAATACATATGTATGTCCCTACGACCCAGCTTATGATGTCTGCCTCTCAGTGGGGCAGCAATTTGACTGCTGTGATGATGTGAGAATTTCTATTTCTCCATCCTGCTTTCACTTCCAGATGGGACTCAATTTTCCCCGTCCATATTGGTTCATAATGACATATTTTGATTATCCTAGCATTGGGAGGCACATCAACCCTAAGCATTACAGCAGCAGAGAAATAAATAGACCAAGGCTCGAATAAAGAGACAGAAACAAAACTTAGGGGTGTTTTTTATTTGATAGCCTTGCTTGAATTTGGATCTGTACCCACGTCTAGGGATGAGTTATGAACCTCAATATTTTTTAGTATCGACAGAAATGTGTCCGCATCTAGTACTGAAAGTATAGAAGTGAGAAATGTAGCTTGCCTAAATTTGCCTACCGGCAACATGCTAGCTGCACGTGTGGGTATACTGTGTGTCAGGATCCCCCAGTTGTCCTGTTCTTCCTGCTGAGGCCTCATGTCTGCGGTCACTTGTCTTCTTACAGACTCAGTTTTTGGGTTAAGCTTATAAAAACTTAGTTGTGGGTGCCTTGTTGGTAGTGCATCCCACCACACAGCAGCTTTTAGGCATGTTGCTGTTGTTTGCTAGCAGACTGAAGTGACAAGGAGGAACCTTCTCACGATACAAAGTCAAGGGACAGCGATTGATTGATTTCCCCTCCGGTGTGGGCGGGACTTAGTTGCGCCTGTCTCTATGCTGCCATTAGCATTTACCTGAAACCACTGCTGAGCCTTATTACACCCCTCGCAGGGTCTCTGACGTGGCTGTAGACTCTTATTCTTGTTTAAAATTCCTATTTCGTGCAACAACCTTCCTCTATAAGAAAAACTTGTCAAGCTAAATAAGTGCACCGATTCTCTCTCTTTGGAAAAAGGGCACACAATCTGCACACTGAGCCAAAGTAGATGCCCTGGTCTGTCAACTCCAAAATAGGCCTGTCTCTCTTAATACCTTCCCTACCCGGTCTGATCGATGCAGGTATTTCTTTCCTGCTTCAACATGCTCTCGAGGTCCATCTCTTTCTTTTCCAGCTGGCAAAGCACAAGTCATTGTTGGTCCAGCTGTAAGGTCGAAGCTGTTATTTCCAGCCTGGACATTCCTCCACTAGCCGACTGTCAGGCAGCCCGGGCTAAGACCGCCGTTTCTGTGCGCCTCTCGTGCAGCGAACCTTGATGGGAACCCTCACAACTGACAGTCAGCCTAATTACATCTTAACAGAGTTCCATCTCAGTGTGTGTGTGTGTGTGTGCGCGTGTGTGGAGTGAGAGAAAGTGAGAGTGATCTCTCTATTTCTCGCAGGGCTTACACTGAGGGCAGGACTTCAGAACAAGTGAGAGCTGTCATATTTCAACGGCACCTCTCCCATCAGTACCTTTGTATCAAGCAGAGTTCACCGACATAAAGATAAGACACGAGCTCTCACCCCTTTTTTGGGGGGCTTTTTCTCATCCCTACACACAGACAGTGCGGCTGCCTGCACGGGGGAGCGGTGGGGGTTTGCTGCAGGGTGATTGCAGGTGGATCATGGCATTGGCAGGGCTGTAGAGGTGTGCGGCTTGCGTGGGAGTCGCGGTGTGTGGGTCTCATTTGTTGCTGCCAGGCATCTCCTCCGAAGTTAAGAGAACTGCCCCCTCGCAGATCTCCGTGATTAACAGCTCAAAAGACGACTGACAGGTCTGCGTTGAGCCAAGCTCTTTGTGTCGGTGTCACGAAGGATGATTTAAGAGTTGGCTAAAGACTCGCGGATATCTCGCTCACACCTAACTAAACCGCCACGGCTCTCCTGAACCCTCGCCCCGATCCTTGCCCATCACACGCTCCCAGCCTGCCTCTTTTCGTCTCCATCTGGCTTTCTTTTATTTTTTTAAATTTTTTTTTTAACATCTTTTTCACTTCTCTTCTGCAGCACCACGGCCATCCTTCTCCACCTTGATTCCTCTAACCTTCACGCCTTTATCCTCTCACTCCTTTCATCTCATGACCCTTTTGTAAACTCTGAGAAGTTTGCAGGCTTTTGGAGCAACCAAATCACTTTATACCCCCACCTGCTGTGTCTTTTCTGTCTGCAGTGGGTGTCATCTGGGAATCCATCACAGCTGGTGTCTACGCAGTAAATCTATGCAAGTCATTAAATTCAGTTTTGAAGTCAAAGCCTCCCTCTTTTGGGAATCTTCTGGCTCTTATCTACTGTGAAGAGAATCACAGTAGATAAGAGTTACCGTTTTGACTCAGCTAATTTGACCCTTGATGAAGAATTTGTTTTCATTGATTACTTGAACATTTTGCGCTGAGAATATTGCACCATCTCTGTTTGTCACACTGCAGCAGAAACAGCACTATTCCCTGTGGTTGCCTGAGCACCACTCTCACAAAATATATTCTACCTGCTCATTTCTTTCTTTTTTTAGACTTTGTCGACCACACATGTACAAATATACTACGGGGCATTTTTTCCCATCCACCCTCAGTATATAGTTAGCCTTGACAGTGGACAATCTTTTTCTTTTTGCTCATACAAGCTCATTTTGTCTTTTTCTCTTCCTCTGTGCATAAATGTGGACAAACCAGCTGCTTTTCTGAGCATCCGCTCTGAGATCCATTGAGTAAAAAGCTTTTACTTAACGTATTTTCTCCTTGAGGCTATGAATATTATTGATCTGTGTGTTTGAGGCAACTCTCTCTCATCTATCTTCCTTTGAGGTCAGTTTCTCATCATTTTCCCCTGAAATGTAAGAATTGATTAGGATCCTCGGGGCCCTGTGGGCACCAGCTGTAGCAGTGCCCACCTGCCTGTTAAACCTCCGACCTTGAGGAAATAGCATCCAAGCAGATGCAAAAGGACTGTGCTGTTTGCTCGTGTCTCTCTCTGTCTGTCCTTCCTGTCTGTGCTCTTGTTGGCTTTGTTCAGTGTGTGTATTTGTGTGGATTCATCAGCGTAAAGCTCATCCACCTCCTCCTCCTCCTCCTCCTCCCTGGCTTGACACCAGTTTATTCATATAGAGCCATACACAGTACATGTGCACACATAGGCTGCCTTTGAAATTATATTCTCCTGTGTTTGACAATGAAACCAGCTTTAAGCTGCCACTCACACACACACACGCACACACACATGCACACAAACACACACTGAAGGAGCTGCTGAAGCAATGAGATACACCACTGATCTGTTTCTTGCCTGGCCACCAGAGGGCAATGCTTACTCAATAATTCCCCCATGATGTCCTTTTTGTCTTCCTCTCCCTTCACATTTTTAAACCACATTTTAAATGCAAATTACAAACAACAACATAAACAAAGAACAACAACAGCAAAATAAATCATACTCTCTAACAGCAAAGATGAGATGTATGCAAATAGATTTCCCTTGATTTCCCTCTCCCCCAAACAAAAGCATTGACTTCTCTGACCTCTGTCGCCTAGTTAAACATCATCACTCCACTTCTATATGCACACTCCCAAACTTCATCTTGACAGGAGTCATTTCAATATTTGTTGCTCAGTCATATTTTATTGATGAACTGCATGCTCACACATGGCCACGGGGAATACACTCACACAACAGATATGTAAATTCCAAACCTATCAATTTTTCAGACATTTGGGTCCGGTATGCCAGCTGAATCTCCGAGGCGATCCTTCATTTTTGCCCCCTTGCGGATAAAAAGATGAATAGGTGAAAAAAACAAGCCAGGCTTGATTTTTTAGACCACCAGTGATTTCTTAGGTAAATGAAGTGCTCTGCAGCATGTTGAGGGCAAAGCTGAATTACAAATAATCAGGGGG
Source organism: Nannoperca obscura (assembly GCA_036024295.1). Classification (NCBI taxonomy): domain Eukaryota; kingdom Metazoa; phylum Chordata; class Actinopteri; order Centrarchiformes; family Percichthyidae; genus Nannoperca; species Nannoperca obscura. The sequence continues at coordinate 13,536 of JAVQJL010084533.1, forward strand.
AAACATCATCAGCCGGAAAGAAACAAGGTCAGAACTATTACCAATTAACTATTACTTTTTTGTGCAAGGCAAGCAACAAAAGTGTGTGTGTGTGTGTGTGTGTGGGTGTGTGTGTGGGTGTGGAGGGGGGGGGGGGGTGAAGCATTCTCCTTCATTGTGGAAAAACAGCTAGGGAGTGGGTTTGTAGGTAATTGGCCAAGGTTACAAACCTCGATAAATCAAAGCCATGCAAGTGCTTCAAACAAGGACACAGCAGTGGTCACATTACAGCAGATAGATTATTTTCAGACACATGCTTTATTTCATCCACATATATAATGACTGTACTTCCCACCACTGGCTAGCAGCACTCCCCATTACTTGACCTCCCACTGTATGCTCTGTTAGTATTGAGTGGCACAAATAGCCGATGAAGAGCCTCAAACATCAGGCTCGCCTTCAACAAGACTTTAATCTAAGCGAGGCCTTTATGAGACTGAACAGATTGCATTTTGAAAGTGAAAGGCCCCCGTGCTTGAACAAAACGTCTCTGAAGTCATTTCAGAGGGAGATTTCGCTTCAGTTGGTGCTATTTCAACTCAATGAAGAGAATTTCTGTACGTTCTGAAAGGACTAATTCTCCGTCGCTGCAGTGTAAAGTCGATCTTTGCACAAAATCAGTTAAATGGATCCAAATGACTTGATCAAATCTGAAAGTTGTCACATGAGCCGAGACAAGTTTAGACAAAGTCAAACCGGTGCAGTGTCTCATCCTACCTCAGCCTCACACTGCCTTAATAACTCGGCTCTGTATGGAGGCCGGTGGCAGTTGCACAAAAATAGACCTTGTCTTTGACGTGAATGTATAAGTCAGACTTGCTGTAGACACTTAAATGTAACTGTTGCATAAAGCTTCCCTATGAGTGACTAATGTCAGACTGACATAGATAGCCTGTTGTGCATGATGGATGAATGCTTTATGGATGGAACAAAAACTGTTTTGTTGAAGACTAAGATCTAAAAAAGATCTTAGGTTTTCATTTTGTAAAAAGATTATACTAATAAAAAAGAAGTTTAATGAAATCTTAAGTCGAGAGGTAAAAATGAAACACCAAAGTATGGTTTACATTTTTTATTACCTTGTCATTTGCAAGTGCCTTCATCTTTTCAAGTGTTAATTGTAAAAAAAAAAAAAAAAGTATCACTCAATGAAAAGTCTCGCTCTGAAATCTCGCGAGAGGTTGAGTTGCAGGAAATCTAAAGCAACACCAAGTACGGGAGAAAATAACTAAAAAGGTAAACAGAATAAATTTGATCGGTCGTTAGAACGGTCAAATATGTTCATAAACGATTTGGCAAGAGAGCAGATTGCATCTCAGGTAACATCATTAACTACCTCAGTGTGTCAGTTAATGAAAGAGCACATAAAATAACACTTATGCTATCATTTGTAACATAGTCTAATGACTGTCAGTCGGTGTTACTGAATATGTGATCAGTATACGTGTATCTGTGTCTACTAACTAACTAACTGACATTTTAACAGATTGCTCCCACAAAGGCTTAGGTGGCCAACTTTCCCACCTCAAATGAAGTCAGTCTAAATATTTATGCAACAGACTAGTTTAACATGACAATTTAAGACAGGTTCAAGTCCAAGACTAGTCTTAAGTCCAGTTCAGACCAAAGATTCGCAACGAGACAAAACCATTTTATAATGTCGCAGGAAAAGGTTGCAGCGGAGTGGTCTGGCCCATTGCAGCTCAGCTCAAGATGATGTCGCCTGCGACTCAGCTTGCAAATCCCCAGTGGCTGGTTTTAGAACGTAACCTGTTTCAACAGCCAATCAGCTTGTAGCGAAGTCACCTGGTCATCTCATTTTTCTTTCTTTTTTGCTTTTTAAAATATTTTTAAAGCTTTTAAGATGCTACTAAAGATATCCAGCTACAAAAAAATAGTTGTTATTATGGAAACGATACAGCGTCTCATCTTGTCACATTGGTGTAAACTGGCAGGTTTCAGAACGTTGCAGACTAGAAGCTTCAACTCTCGTCACAAATCTTTTGTCTGAACTGGGCTTTAAACTAAGTTTATGCAACTGGCCCCTGGTGTGCAAAACTATTCAACATTTACAGGAAGCTTCAGAAAATTGGCATAAATAGGCACCAAAAGAGTCCATCTGCATGCTGTCTGGTGCACAGAGAGCTTGCATCTTTAAATTGATAAAAAAGCATTGATGGAGACATCAATGACGTCTTAAACAGCACAAGCAGAAGCTATTTACTGCAGTTAATACTGTTTGTGTGTGTGTGTGTGTGTGTGTGTGTGTGTGTGTGTGTGTGTGTCTGTGTCTGTGTGTGTGCATGAGCAGATTTCTTGCTGTGAGTGCTTGTGTGCAAACATGCATGAGATCATGTGTGCAAAGTTGTGTAGGAATAAATCACAACTTTTCCTAAGACAACAGTGCGGGTAGATCTCAGCCCGCTGAAGTGTCTGTGACTGTCAGAAACCGCTCTGAAAAGGAAAGCTTTTTATATAAATATACAGAGAGAGCGAGAGAGAGAGGGACAGACAGACAGAGACGGAGTGAGAGAGAGGAGGCTGACAGATTTCAGTGACAATGTGCCTTACAGCCACTTCCTCAGTGCTTTTTACCCAGCGCCTCCGGTGAAGTACACACATGAAAGTGAAGAAGGCATCGCATGCAGCCATAACGGCAAATGGCACCATTACAGATACAAAACAACTGTCACCTGAAGCTGGAGTCAGCGGAAATGACGGCTTACCTCATCTTACCTTCAGCAGTTTGTTTATAGTTAACTCAAACTGTGATATATGACAAGCATAAAGCCCCAAAAAAGCTCTCTGACACACGTCCGTGCAACTCTAATATCAACACAATAAATAAATCCCATCATGCAAATGATTCCCTTTATTAGACGTAGCTCTTGTAGCGGCCTGGAGTATTCTCTAAATATACCTCTCTTTTGTTCTCTCTGTTGAAAGCAATTACAACCACAATAGATACAAATCCAAATGAAGCAAATCAATCACGCCGCCTGCTCCTCTTCCTCCTACTGGAGCCAAAGTGGAGCTCAAAATGGGGAAAGTTTGCCTTAAATTTGGGTCTGGTTTCCTTTGGAGAAAAGTCGGGTTTGTGCGGGGGAGCGGGGAAAGGTGGGCAGGTGTGTCTGGCTGTGCTGGCAAGGTTCGGTTTCCTAGTTACCTTTGCTACACCTTAGCTAATCATCTAACTCAGTGGTCGGTCCACCCGGCAGGAGCCTCAAATACCTCGTCCCTCCCTGTGTTGGCCTCAATTAGTGGGGAATTAAAGTCCTGCTTCACGGATGGGATTCATGGGGGACTCTGCTTCTTAATTACAGCAGCTCTCCATGTGCTGTTGGGAACTGATTGCGAGGCAAGACATCCCCCAACCCAGCTCCACCTCATCCCCCTTTTTTTGGGAAGTCTGGAATACAGCGCTGTTGAAATCAGCAGGCAGATTAGTTTTTCAGCTGATACAATGGCGCAGAGCTACAAGTGTCACTGTCATTTTTTTCTCCCCAATTTCTTATCCTGCTGCCTACAGCGAGTCAGGCGAGAGAAGAGTCTTTTCTCATTTCTCATGCCCAAACAGTCGGCAGCACAGCTGTGAAGCAGGTTCTGTTTTGAGGTCTTGTTTTTGCTTGAAAAAAGAAATTGTTAAGAAACATTTGTATAGGAGTATTTTCTCTCCATCGTCACTTGGGATAATTGTCTGTAGGTTTTTGGCATTATAACGGTAGAAATTCATTCAATATTTCATACCATTACATGTCCTCTTTAAATTAGGGCTGGCGACATGCCCAAAAAAGTTCTCACGCATTTTTTTTCTTCATATCAGTCAATAGTGATAATTATCATGATACATGTCAAGTTATTCTTTCTTTCAAGTTCAAAGGCTGATTTTTGCTCCTGAGTGAAAGTGAAACCAGATGGTTAACTGTGGTTTTAAACTTTTCTTTATCACCAGAACATGACAAACACTTTCCCAGCAGCACTAATCGGAGGAACTGTAATTTCTTTCTAACAGGTGATGTTGGTTCAAATCGTGAAACAGGTTTGTGGCGTTGCCCGTCTGAGCTGGCACGTGTCTTTGGCACAGTTTGCTCTATTTGTTGTTGGATTGTAAATTGCCAAAATATCTCTGAAGCTGATGGCTTCTTCCTGCTTCAGCTGCTCATGCGTTTTCTTCGGTGTGCCGGTATTTTACTTATTCCGCTCCAAACTACAAACCTAGCCTCTGTGTCTGTAAGCGTACCTCTACTTCTACGACATGATTGGATGTTTTAGGTGTACGGGTGGTTTAATTAAATCAAACAATGTTTTATTGCCCAGCCTTACATTACATTTTGCAGATGCTTTTATCCAAAGCAACTTCCAAATCAGGAGCAACTGGGGGTTCAGTGTCTTGCTCAAGGACACTTTGACACATACAATTGATGGACGACCTGCCCTACCTCCTGCGCCAGGTAGGGACAAGGCCCTTTAAATTGAGGGCCTTGTCCGAACTTGTTTTCCTTTCAAGATTATTTGAATCTTTTTCTTATTCTTGTATTTGTATGTATTTATCATACTCTATGTCTATTATGACCCAATTGGCTTGTCTGCCCACGAGTTTAAAGATAGACTCCTCCTCTTTTTGTCCCAAATGTAAAATAGAAACTGCTAGCTGGTAGTCTTGCCACAGAATAAAAACACACTTTGGACACTGGTGTTGTGTTGCTACCCCTGTTGCTGTGGGCATAGCATGTCAAATGCAGATCATATATGTTAGATGTTCCCTACCTTTTCTGGCTCAGAACCCCAATTTTGTGTTTGAACAATGTTGTAACCCCAGCTACCTAAAATAAGACTTTATTTTACTAGTGGGTATTTTTCTTTTCAATGACCAACTGGGATTTGAATAAAGAATCACAAAAGAACATTTTAGTGCACAACCAACACTATCCCACTGAAGAGTCCGAAAGCACGTTACGTTGACACTGATGTTCATCTGGACTTGCAAAAGGTCTAATGAGATGTTTTGCTTGCATGTCACTTTTCAGCCTGAAGCGCCAAACCAACAGTCTAGTCGGCAGTGCACAACTCATCTGATCTTATCGGTCCCATCTGACCTGGAGAGGAACTTAAAGGTAAACTGAATTCAGCCTCACACAAGTACAGTAAGGAACCATACGTTTTAATACACACTGTGGCGCGTTTGAGTAATTGCCTCTTGCTCCAAACCAAAACCCCGGGCAGCGCTTGCTCAGTTATCAGTCTCTATTTTCAGCACATTTCTTACGACCTGATTGCACACTAGGAGACCCCATCTTAGGATCTGACCCCAAGAAAATAAGAACAAACTGTTTAAATTCTACATATAGATAAATGTATTCTAAAGATAATGTAAATGATAACATCTGGGGTAATGGCACCAACATCTCCTCCATCTACATGTCTGTTAAAAGCAGGCTGAAGAGGCTGCAATATTCTGGAATATGTCCATTTATGTGTGTGTGTAGGTGTATAATAAAATATGCATATATGCCGATAGCTGAAGCTTTGATGTTTTATTTTACATTTTTGTATATGTTGTCTTGCCACACAACGTCGAGAGAAGTGAATTCTTACAACCATGTGATTCAATTTTACCCTGGTATGTGCTTTGTCATCCCATATCTGCAATGGGAAACAAATGCACAAATCCAAAATGTAATTTGCTCCAGCAATAGCTTTTAAGTATATATTCCATTGACTGTGTTGCCGCATATGGATACTCAAGAGCATTGTGTCTGGAAATAAAGCCTCAAATGAACCTACACTTGGGCCTCGAGCTTCTGATGGTTTGATATGATTTATGCGGGAGGGCAGAAAATTACACAGCCTGTTTGCACAACCCACGTCTCAATGTGGCTTTTTTTTTTGCAAAAAGGTTGGAATAATTGCTCTTTGTCTCTGCACCTGTGTGATACCGAAAAGCCAGGAACCCCTTCTTGAATTTCTATGAAAAAGCCCATGAGAGCCACTTGTGGCATGGGAGCAGCAGCGGGCTGAAGTGGCTGCAATATTCTGGAATTAGAAATGATAGCTGAATACTCAGGGAGGCAAGTGGGTACATATCTCCTTATGTTATTTTTACATTTCATTTTAAAGTGTCAAAGGGACAAGAGTGAGAGGGAGGCATCCATTAAATGTGTCATTTGCGTTTTGCTGGAACAGTTTGCGTCCACCTCACATCGAGTCTAAATGTACAAAATAGAAGCAAGATATGAAGCTAAATACCAACTAACATCATTTGTGTTGTTTTTATGTAAGAAATGTCAACCTTCAGCAATGCACATTTGTATTCTGAGGTTGTTTCCCCCCGTCACAGCACAGAACCCTTTCAATCGAATAGCCTTTGGTGAATTAAACAAACTATTTCAAAGAAGAGGACCGGCCCTAGCCTCGCAAACAGCAAAGATGGCCTATTTCTCTTTCACCGGGAAACCACATGCAGACTGGATCCATTGCGTGGCTCTGACAAATGACCTTTCACAATGGATTTTTGCACTTGTATCAATAGTTAGGGAGGTTTCATGAATCAGCCGAGACAAGTTATTCCCGATCTTCTCAGAGCTTAGATTTACAGTGGTGTCAATGATGACATGACAAATGAGGACCATTGTCATTTTTGAAGAAAAAAGGAAACGGAAAGCAAAAGATGGATAATGTATGCTGAAACAAGTCAGGATAGTCAGGATAAAAAGCATGGGGGGTCGAGATTTTTTTTTGCTTTCTTTATCAATTGACTCCTGCTTGAATGCATATTGGCATGTTTTGATTCATGTCAGAGAAAAATAATGTAGGGTAGAGCGGGTGACTGTTTATGTGCAGGTCTGCATACATGTGTGAATCATCACCACCATCACACATGAGTGATAGACAGGAAAAGGCAAGAAAAGTAACAGCTGCTATGTGACGGTAAGCACAGCAATACATCAAAGGTAGAAGTAAATGTAATGGCTAATCGTGTGCATGTGTGCGGCATTTTGTCACAGACACTAACTCTAGTTTATTGAATGCAAATCAGGAAATAATTCATTTGAATGGAAAATGGGAATATGGAAGTAAAAAGAGAATATTATTATATATATTATATATTATTATTATAGATATTTTTTTAAGGGGAGGGACTGCTGTTTGGTGGTCAATTATTAGAGCTTTGTGGCTACAGCAGATGCTGCTGTGGTGTGAGAGAACCAAAACAATGACCTGAAAGACCCTAAAATGCTCCATAGAGATGAGAGGCTGCAGAGTAGGATATTAAGTCTCTTGGATTGTGGGAATGATGCTACGAGCGACCGCTTTTACATTACATAACCCATTGTTCAAAAAGAAATATTAATTAGTGCAGCTTTAAAGAACCATTCTCTAATATGCAGCATTTCTAAGGGGTAATTTATCTGCTTCTGGCTCAAGTTTAACATTTGCATGTTTAAACAAATATGTTTCATCATAGTTCTTTTTAAGTTGGATAGCTATGTGTTTATTCAGTGTTAATATTTAATGCAGACTCCTAATTAAAATACACACACAAGGTGTGTCCATTGAGCATCAGCGCCTTTCTCTTAATGTTTTTATTTTGTGAAAGAAAATTAGATTTTGTCTCAGTTTTAAGCTAAGATACATTTTATTGATCATATTTAGTTTGGTAGGTGGGGCATTTCAGTGGTTAAATGACTGAATCTGAGCAATCAAAAACAACATTCTATTCAGTTTCCATCAGCTTCAGTAGCCTTCAATGGTTCAGTGGCGTCTGCACCTCACACACTTAAGTGTCCGTTTTCTGTCATCTTCAGGTGTTACATGATAGCCACCTTTGCGCTGGTCACATATGAGGTGATTAGCAGGCCTGAGGTGTTAACAGCAGCCTGAAGGGCTCAGTGTCTTAACGGGCGTAACCATGGCAAAGGCAATGACAGGAAGACAGCTCACATAGGTTTTGTTTGCATTTACAAGCATTAGTGGTAACATGAAAGTAAGCCCTTGTTCAGTATATAACCAATTATACATCCAATGGAAGCTTCTACATTTATGGAACTGTTTTTTATGTGAAAAATCCTCTAGAATGCAGAAAACATTTCTTTTTTTCCGAATAACTACGGTGGCCCTGGGAGTTCAGCGCACTACAACTTAAGAAAACACATTCAAACAGACAAAGCACCAATGTGGCAACAAGCATGTGTGCACACAAGGACAGTACAGGTAAACTCTAATGACGTGTGTACTTAGCACTAGACAATATTAATTCTTATCCCTCGATTGATTGACTTTTTGGCCACTTGGGAGCAGCATCCTGAATGTTTTAGCAAACAGGTGCTTATTTACACAGCAACATTAGCATTCATTTGGATTTGTGTGTTTGACCAACTAATGAAGTCCAATATTCGCTGTCCTTGTATTCTGGTTTGGTCTCCACCAACTCCCAAGGAAAATATCTGTCTCTTTAGCTGCTAAATGCTCCACTCTCACCAGCTAGTTGCTAACTTTGTCTGTCTGTGGTTTGTTGTTGGGCCATATCACAGATATTAAAGACTCCCTCTCCCATGCACTGGTCATTGTTTACAGTCCGATTAGCCATCTCTGAACCCATCAGCTATCTTCAAACGGCAATTTGAATGCCGATACATTTTTAAAAAGCTTGTGGTCATTAGCCAGTGGGTTCTGAGATTGCATTTCAGCCAATGCGTCCCGTCTCTTTTGCTCTCCACAGGGACTGGATAAGTACTCAGACTACAAATGGACAACAAATGGAAACCACAATGCTTTCCATACCAAGTCTTGTCACTTTTCTACAGATTCTGCATACACACATATCTGTTTATAGAGATAGTGTTGGGTGGGTAGTGTACAGTGGGTTTTTAGAGACCTGAAAACAGCTGCCTGCTACAGAACTGCAGCGCCAAGTGATAATTCTTTGCAGGTCGTGACTACAAGCAACCGCTTTCACATTCCACATTGTCATTTCCTCCACTGTTACCCAGGTCACCCAGATTACCAAAGATAAAATCAAGTAAATTACACTTACACTTAAACCTTGCGGTCTCCAGCCATTCAGTTGGGGTTTTATTTGCCACGGTTTTGAGATATCCAATTCTGAAACTCCTGCTGCCACCCTGATTGAGGTGAATGGGATTTTGTTTGTGCTGCTCAAAGCTTTTAAAAAATCCATTTGATTCAATTTCACCCCCATTGTACTGGGGTGGCGGCAGAAAAGTCAGACTGGTATCTCAAAACCTCAGTAAATAAAACCACAACTATCTGCATGGCTACAGGGGTTTGGGTGAAGTGACCCTTTAAAGACAGAATTCTGGTGACTACTTAAACATGTCAGAAATGCATCAGAATAATGGAGGCTGCTGCCTGCCTCATTTACATAAAGATACACCAAGAAACAGGCAAATGAAGTACTACCATTCCACCATAATTAAATGCTGACACCAATCTTCTTGAGCACCAGCCTCAAAGCAGTCTTTGGTAAAATGAGGGGAACAGAAGCAGCGGGTCTGTTAGCAGCACAAAATTAAAATGTCATTATGTATCTCTATTCTTAGCTGAGACTGCTGCAGGGATCTCCCTCATCTTCGGCTTTGTTCAGAGAAGTGCCGTGTAGTCTCACAAAAGTTCACAATTTCATGTAAATCCCAAAAGCGACTAATGTGCCATTGCAACATCAGTTCCAGCAGGATTTTAATATTGTGTTGGGAGTATATAACTCACATACGTGCACAGGCAGCTCCCTCTATTAATAGTGAGAGCTGTGAAAAGGATTATCTAGACAACATAACGCGATGTATCGAGATGTCAGAGTATTCAAACCAAACAATTCAAAAATGTGTGCAAAAATACAAGAAATATCACTGCAGGGTGCAGCGGTGAAAAAAACTGTTAATTATGAAGTGAATGATAATGTGAATGGATATGTATCTATCTAAATATTTAGATATTGCTAAGTGAGGTATAGATTCAGTTTTTTGTTGGGCAGTGAAACAAATCCGCCAGGAAGATAGGACATTAGTATTAGTTTTACAGGTATTTGGTCAAGTTTGGATAAATTGAAATTTTGACTAGCTGATGGTGCTACAGAAAAAAATAAGGGGATTACCATTCATTCCAAATGGACATGCTAATATATTCAATAGACATTTCACCCAAAATTAGAAACGTGAACCCCATACTGACACCAAGGGAAAAGTCAGGGGATCATCAAAGTCAGTAGTATATTCATCACGTAACCATGCACTTGGCGGCAATCTGTCCCACAGTTGTTGAGATATTCCAGTCTGGATCAACTTGGCGGACTGACCAAAGGACTGACATTATCACCCTGCTAGCGTGGGTAAAAAGGAACATAGAAAATAGGGCTAACAAAATAATGTTAGACATGAGAACAGGGTTACAGGTTATCGTTTGCTTGTTACAAAACATCTGTTCTGGTGTCATGTTTTGGGGTTAACTTAAAGCCAACAACTTCCACTTTGCTCCTGGCACTTTTGCGACTGGCATCAGTTGTTACCATCAGCCCAGGCCAGCTAATCTCATGTCATTCTCTGCTCATGTTGCAGAGAGCTCACCAAACTATCAAGATTTTTGTGCCATTTTCTCTCCATTACCATAACACCAGGCTGTCAGTTCAGACCTTGTACTTTCAGCTAGACTTGAATCCTCCTCCTCCTCCTCCCTCCCTCCCTCCCTCCCTCCGTCCCCTAGGCAGTGTCGCGGGCGTAAAAAGCAGCCTGTTGAGCAGCCATCAGTCTGCTGGCATTTGATCAATGCCCAGGTCCCTTTGTGCTGCTAAGCGGCAGATAAAAGAGACTGTTATCAGCTCCACAGCATCGGCTGCAGATAGCTACATTGCAGTGGCAGAGCGGCCCAGTGGAGTTGAGGAGGGGGGGTTACACTTTAGCAATGTGTCAAAGGGGAGAGATGAGGGGGAGGATGGGGCAACACAACGTAGGTCAACGCCTTGATACAAGGTTTTACTGCTGTCACAAGCCCTATTGAGAGAAACACGGGCGAGGGGGGGTTGTGTGTGTGATGAGGAGATGAGGGGAGCGACAGAGAGTAAAAGGGAGGCAAAGATAACTCGGAGAAACGGTGTAACAGCCGCCCTCAAACCTGCAGGAGAAGGGATTGGACGCTGTTGTTTGGTTGAATCACGCTGTTGACTCGTGCAGCAAGCATACAGTCCAAATGAAGCGCACACATGCAAGCTAAAACTATATCTATGTATAAAAGGAAATGCATGCACATACAAGGCATTTATTTATCCAAAAGATGCCCATCTTGCTATCACTTAATGAATACAACCCAAGTCAGTTAGCCCATCAAATCCTCCTTTTCTGCCAACGTTCAGTCTCCAGCCCCATCAAACGCTGCCCTCTCCTTTTTGAAGAGTCAATAAAGAGCATTGATTGGTATGTTTATAAGATCTCTTCTCACAGTGATTTTGTTGACTATTTTGTCAACACCATCTTCTGTTGGAAGGAGACAAATATGTTCAATTTATGGCACTACTTTGACCAAAGCAAACTGAAAAACTTTATACTTGTAAACAGCCTAATGGATTGAAGTGTCCAATTCTGCAAAGCGCCGGATGGTACAAATGAACAACTCTGAAGTATAAAACGGATTCTGAAGCAGTGCGTGACAAGCAGAGTAATGACATGACGTTCGGAGGGCTTTCTTTTTTGATGTGGATTACTGGGAGCGACAAAGAAAACAATGGTATGACAAAAAGGCTGACAAGACGCCAGATATCAGCTGCTATTAAAGACCCCGAAGCACAGACAGAAATAGTTTCTCACTCCCCTAATTTACACAGGATGGGAGGTGAGGATAAAGTTTCCAAAATCGTTCCACAAGATCTCTGCTTATTTAAACAGCCGTGGGATCAAGCCAGGAAGTATTTAGTCAGAAAAACACAACGGAATTCTAGCAGGGGCTTTACCATTAGACACATTTATGACGAGCGATCGCGTGCAAATACGTTGCATTTCCTGTCATTGCTTCACAATAAAAGCCACACCAGTTGAACACTGGAAATGTTTGTGTAGCAGGAAATGTTTGGTTTGCATTAGCAGTAACGGATGTAAATAATAATAAAAAATAAACATTTGAAAAGTTATAGTCCTTAAGATTTTCCTGAAACCAAACCCCACTTTTGATACTACTTATGGTTTATATCTTTTCGTCGATAGCCGTTCAATATTTTTGTAATTACCTCTCTACAAATGACCTTTCCTTGTTATTGTTCAGACTGCCTACATACGAGACTCATTCCCAACAATACAGGCCATCTGTGCAGCAGCTTATCACAGGCCATATTTACATTTATTGCTAGGTGGTGTCCTATAAAGAGCGCCAAAGTCTGCGTAGGAAGGAGGTCGGGGTGGAAGGATGGGTCAGCAACACAGGACTTTCACCCAGAAATACAAATGTCCTTTCACACACCCTATTTGTGTCCTGTGTGAAACAAAAAGTCAACATTGACCTCCTTAATACATTTTAACCCAAACCATGATCTATTCCTAAAGCCAACCAAACTCCAACTGTTTTACAATTGTTGTTACCATGACAACAAAGGTCCGGTATGCCTATATATTTTTCATTTTGGGAGTCATTAACAAACAACCTATTCTGTTGTTCAAGACTTGTTGCTACATAAAAATGAGGGATTCACAGGAAATGTTGCATGTATTAAATCCATTCTCTTTAATATCAGCCTCCAGTAAAAGTTCAAGTTCAAGTATAATGTTGTAGCTATTCGAGCAAGGGCTAATTTTAACTCCACCTTTATCAGACATTAAGTAAAATAAAGTACATTGCACTGATACTACTTTAGTAGTTTTACTTAAAATACTGAAAGTAGAACTTTTAATTTTAACAGTAAAAGTATTTGAAAGATCAAAGTACTTCTTCTATCAATATGCCACAATATGAACAATCAGAGAAAGGGTGAAAATAAGTCTGGAAAAGGCCTGGGGGGGAGGAATAGGATGAGTTAGGAGGTAGAGAGTGGGGGTACGTACGTATGTATGTGTGTGTGTGTGTGTGTGTTGATTTCTAGGTAGGAGGATTTCTAATTGGTGAAGGTCTTTCTGCTGGAGGGAGACTGCCATGGAGCAGAAAGACACTCTTATATGCGTCTGCCCTTACAGAGCTTTTGTGTCTGTTTTTGCTACCCCCTTGTCTTTGTCTCCCACTCTCCGTCTGTCTCTCTTGTACTTCTTATTGTCTTTGGCTGTCGTCCTCGTTGTCTCTTTTCTTCTGTGAATATGAATGTCCTTGCGTGTCTGTCAGCAGGGAGCCCACACTCACACACGTGTTTGTGTGTCCACGCGTGTGTGGTTGAAGATTCAAGTTTGCTTTATTTGTCCCAATTACAGAGACAATTATAGAGCAGTGACCGACATTCACAGTGCTTTCACACTTAATGAATTAAGACTAAGTGTGGACATAAAATGCGCTCTCACTTCCCACCGTCCTTATTTCCTCAGTTGTGAAGATTCACTGAATGAAAGCAGTTTGTACCCGATGGAAGCAGTTTGAAAGCTGGACAGGGAGGGTTAGAGATAATTTTACAAGCCTGTTTAATAGGACTCTTGTCAAAACTGTGTGTTTTGTGTGTATGTGTGTTCCCTTCTTACTGTCTATTGCATTGCAGATCGGTCGCTAGATGACACGCCCATGAAACAAGCAGAGGATTAAACTTACAGGAGGACGGCATCATTAACTGTGCATAGTTAAACGTTAAAGGGCGCAGATGGAGGAAGGTATAAAAGTGCAAGAGCAGAGAAAGGATGAAGGGAGGGGAAGAGAAAAGGGAAGGCTCACTGCTTTGAACTTTATTTATGCAGAGAAGGCTGAATGAGGGTGCTCTTTTTCAGCAACCTTTGACTTCACACCCAAATAAACCCAAGTGTGCTTCTGCTGGCAGCCCCACTGCCTGCAGTCATTTCAGTGATAGTTATAGAGGGAAGGAAGTGCATTAATGTGCTCTCTTCCCCCAAATTCAAAATTCCCCACCTTGACAGGAGATTCAAACAAACTCACTTTCAGGTTGCAGGACTACCTCTAAAATTTAAGCTATCAAGCAAGTCCAACTGGCTCACCTTCAACGTCACCTTCAACGACATGAAACAACATCAGAATATGGAACTTTAGCTGAATATTCAGTGACCATTACAGGATAATGGTTAATGCTAAAATGTCAAGCAACAGTAGCATGAGTAGAGAAAAGCTGTAAAGTCAGCAAACTGAATCAGAAATGTCAGTACAGCAGTATCTACATACTGCAAAGTACGCCAAATATTTTATAATTAGCACTAAACACAAAGTATAGCTGAGGCTGAATGTGATTAGCTTTGGAGTTATTTGGTCATAAACCAAATTATTGGGCAGATTCAAACTTTGACCTTTGGTGGCACTAGATGCAAAGTTAAGGGATCATAAAATGTATTATAATTCCTCCTGCAGGGAACATAAATGGAATTCCTGATTTCCTCCCCCTTTCCTCTGGCCAATTCCACAATTTTATACTGCGGGTCTCCCAGGCAGTTTGCTGTCCAGAGGGCTTTTTGTAGCTTGTTGCAAGGTTAGAATCATCATGTAAGTGAAGGAAAAGAGGCTGAAGAAGGACATGTTGCAGGGAAAGTGTCAGCTGTGTGTGTTTGGGGAGACCACTTTCTTAAACCTCCAAGTCTTACGCGAGGATGCCTGCAGGCTAACAAAACCATGTTGGGGTGACGTGAGGTTAAGGCAGGTTTTGGTGTGTGTGTTTCTGTCTGCTGCCTCGTCTGTGTGTGTGTGTGTGTGTGTGTGTGTGTGTGTGTGTGTGTTAGCTGGCCACACATCAGGCGGCAGATGGCTAGTAACGCTGCCTAGGAGATTGACAGGCTTTATCGTGTGTCGGCGACCACTTGTCCACCATGTGACATGGCCTGTCACACCATTTTGTCACAGTAGGAGATAGGTTGTAACACACCTGCATGCACACCCACACACACTCCATTTCAACTTTTAGATCAGGGTAGAAGAGAGGAGGGATGAAGATGCAGAAAGACAGATAAGGAGAGAGAGGGAGAGAAATTCGTATTCACTAGGGAGGAACGTGAAGTGGTGTTGGAGGATTTGAGGGCCATTTAGAAGAAAGAGCCACATCAAAAATGAGCTGTTTTCTATTCATGAACTGATCTAGAAGCTCCCAGTGTGAAGGGCAGAATAGAAAGAGTACAGCTGCCGACTGATTTGTAAGGATTCTTAATTTTGGAGGTCTGATATTACAGTCTCTCTCTCACACACAAGCATCAAAATACATCAGTGAGGCCTGCCATTCCCTTTATGCTTGCTTTTCGGTATTCTTGCCAAAAGTAATTCATGATTGCCACTGGAGAAGCTTGTTGTATGTGTACATCTTAATGTTTCTGACAGAATAGCATTTTCATTCAAAAGAGCAGCCCACAAAAAGTCAAGTGTTAACAACACTGTTGTGCATGTAAATCATTCAGTTTTAATGCCAGATAAATGTAGTGCCGCTCAAAAGAAGGCTTATTTCACAAGATGTGCTATATGCTAAAGAGCAACAAAGTTCAAGTCACTATTTTAGATGGGTAGCATTGTTTTCTAGCAGTACTGGGAGTTTAGACTGAAAGCTGCATGGTGTATATGTAAACAAATGTCGAGTGTAATGATTTGTGATGGAGAAAAATAGTTTTTTAGGACAAACAAACTGACTGCTTCAGGTCCAAAGCTTGCCTTAACATACAGCTCATCTGAAGTTGGAGGGTTGATGTTCACAGGAGGCAAATTACAGCAACAAACTAGGTCAAAGATAAAGGTAGTTTTCCCTTTGATGTAGGCAGTGGTAAAAAAAACTCCACTTTCTTCACAAAATGGGATTTAATGGGTCTGGTATCACTCCAAACAGGACGTGAATAGAGATGAAACAGAACTCTTATCATCTCAGGTGGAGCAAACCTCATCATGCTTATGAGATGATGTCTGATTATTGAATATTACCTCCTGAAAACTTTTTTTTGCCAGCAGGCAGTAAAATCCAATGCATTAACAAATATTAAAAAAAATATTCCAGCTGTATCAGACAGGCGTTCACTGAACTCTAATCTTTAGTTACTTTTAAGGTTGTGGTCAATAGTGGCATGGCACTGTTTTCCACTGCATTAAACTAAAACTTACATCCCAGAAGAGAATATTAGGAACACCATTCAATATAATTACTATAAGGTGTTTCGTAACCCCTTCATTAGACAGCACAAATATTCTTCACTTAAAGGAGGTTATACTTTCAGTCAAGTGGCTTTTTCTCGCAGTCTGCACCTTTTAGTGCTGCAATGATTCACCGATTCAAATCGATACGGTGAGCTTAATGTCTAGGATGCAGCTGCATCGATTCAAACTGCCTGAATCTGGCCAAAGCTAGGAAACAATCGCAGCTGGATTGATGCCGGCTTGTTAAGAAAATGAAAGGTGGGTCTTTTCTACCCTCGTTGCCAGCCCATTGATTATTGTTATATACTGCTTGTGCCTGTAACAACACACTTGTTATCACGGGACAACGGAGGCAATAAAACGTTTGAATCCATGGTTGTTTCGGGCTTAAACTAAACTAAAGAGCAATCTTTGGGAGAAAACAATTATTTGCAGTGAAGTGTAAGCACATCGATCTACAATAGTTATTATACAAAAATTTTAAAAACAGGGATGAAAATTCTAATGTATTAATCATAATGACCAATGATATGTTGTGAAATCATTCCAAAACCAAAAGTATTGTAGACATCTAGGATCTAGTGTGAACTAATGTGAAGCTGGGGTACATTTGTTTTGGCGTCATTGGGCAAATATTCCATAATATTATAATTCAAGTAATCTGAGAGAAAACTAGACTTCTGCAACTCCTGTTTTCATGCTTCAGAAAATTCAGACCAGGACGGGAGTCTTTGCCCAGTCACATCTCATTTCAGAGAGATGGCGCGTTCCTATTGGCATTCGCACGTCCCTCCCTTCTGATGGTGAAAGTAGCCAATGGCGGAAAATCCTGCAGAAAATCCTGCAACGTGTGATACATTTCCAATACCTCCTGTGTACACAGCGGTGTATTGTACAAAAGATGCGTCAGGCTCATTATGTTCAATGCAATGACGCTCATATCGATGAGATGATGACAAACAAGCCTGGGGCGCTGGGGGGGGGGGGCGTCTTTGAGAAGTCAAGTCGCGGCGAGAGGGACCACAGTCTTTGTAAACCCTACAAGGCATGAGGTTTGAAAGAGCAACGTACTCCCGCTGCCGGTTGAAGTTGTGGGTTTGATGGGAGGGGCTTAGCGGAGGGATACGAGGCAGCAAAGAGAGAGAGAGAGGCGGAAGGTTTTGCATATAGGTTGCAGAGGTTTGGCCTTCCCCAGCATTTAGACATTATTTAGGACCATTTCTAAGTTGTACAAATTTTGGTAAATTGTAAGTTGGAGTAAAAGTGAAGGATTATCTTTCACATATGTCCAAAAGGTAATGTTTACCTTTATTTTCCTCTCACACAGAAGAGAACACACTGTTTTCTTGCTGTATTGTAACAATCTGTATTGTATCAGTGTCAGAACTTTTTATATAAAGGAGAACCCAGGGCAAACTTATAAAGTCCTGTATATTTGCTGTTATGAGCAAATACACAGCTTTGGTTATCACATACTCTATGTGGATGTGCAATTATACATAATAGTTCAGAATCTGACATGTAGAAAGAGTCAATTTAATCAACGTCATATCTACATTTTCTCCTATTTGTAATATAAGTGCCACACACTATCAAAGAAAATATGTCGTTTATGGACAACAAATCATTTGACTTTAAAAGAAACAACCACAATCAT
>JAVQJL010084538.1:0-27968 GCA_036024295.1 Nannoperca obscura
TGTGTGTGTGTGTGTGTGTGTGTGTGTGTGTGTGTGTGTGTGTGTGTGTGTGTGTGTGTGTGTGTGTGTGTGTGTGTGTGTGTGTGTGTGTGTTGCTCTTTGGAGTCAGAGGGGGAATCAAGGGCAGTGGGTGCAGGGGAAGAGAGGATGGGGGTGAAGGTTTTGGAGGACTGTGTAATTAAGGCACATAAAACAGCCAGCCTCGGCGGCAGCAGGAAGGTGTGCTGCTGATTTAGCCCTTCCCCTCCATGCTGGCCACCTGTTAAAGGATTTATTTCCCAGGTCAGTGGTGGGTGCCTGCCATCATCAGGCAGCCTGCTTCTTCTCTTGGCACAGTGGGAGGCCAGCAGAAGAGAGGGGGAGGAAAGGAGTTACTTATTGTATGGCAAGAAAACTTAAAGCAATAACCTTTGTTTTCCCTCTTTTCTCATTTGGGGCTGTGAATTCCACTAAGGGCACACTTAGGAAAACAAACAATTTTTGTTTTGCGATACATTTTGAGATGTGTTGAAAGTTCCAGGAAATAAATCGTTTCCCACTGCTGTTTTCCGAGTGTGTGGAGTGCAACGTGCAAGTGAGAGAAACTTCCTCCTTAAGTCTTCTGAGAGACATTGTGCCCTTCCAGTAGCCTACCTCAGCAACGTCACACCCCACCTTAACAGATGCTTAAAGAAAACACCAGCAAGCGCATTTACCCCCATTTTACACTCTCATATTTCATTTCCACGTCCACTGAGGCTACCTTTCCATTTTCTTCTCCACTGCAGACACTGCAAGGTGAAAGTGGTATGTTATCTGTTTATTTATAAGAACTGCAGTAAGGGCAATGTGTTTACCATAGCCACAGATCTGTGTGTATTTTGAAGACATCTCAGAGGTAATTCCATGAATCTGTAGTTAGGTTTATGCTAACAAGGCCAAGGTAGACACACCCCCAGATGGCAGCATGTCTCTGCCCCTCTGAGAGGCAAGCACTGCTGGATAAAACCAGGCAGTGGCAGGGCCTGCTACAGCCAAAAATAATTAAGCACGCTGTCACAGGCTTTTTGCTGTATTCGCACAAAATTTTCATCCAAGTCTCAACATGGGAGAAGGCCTCTGCCTACAGTCTTTTCTTTTCCAGAGACTCCTACATGCACATTCACAAACACCCAAACACACCCACTGCAGCACTCATTGTTTACACATGATGTCACTGCCAGTGCAGAGGAAGTAGTCTTTTATCAAGAGTCTCAGAGAAACGGTACTTTGTAAACAACCAATAAGATTAGGTCTACATAGAGCTATAATTCCTCATTTACTATTGTATACTTTATCACACGTGGGCATAATAATAGAAATTCTGTTTATACTAGCTCAACGTGCAAGTGCTGAACATTCAGTACAATTCATACAATATTAATGGACACTATACATGATTACATGTGTACAGCTACATTCAATTCTAAATTAATGATTACGCTGTGTTGTGCAGCAGCCCACATGAGGTATGAATCCCATTCTTAGCTGTATGTTGGCAGCCTGTCATTTCTGTGGCCACTGTTTCTATGACAACATGGTAATCAGTGCAAGATAGATCCTGCAGTTCAATGGTAAGCAGGTATACATTGACATGCGCTATTTTTTGCTGGATGTACGTATCTGCATTATTAACTGTGATAAGTGTGAAGGTTGAAATTATTAATGGTAGCAGAGGAAACAGGAAACAGCCCTCTGCCTCCTCAGCTGCTTCTGTACTGAACGTTGAAGTCTGCCTCGGGCCTGCGGATTCATCTTCATAGTTTATGTTGCATTTTTTAAAGGCAATGCAGTGTCGCACGTATTCCGTGTCACTATCAAAGTGCCTTAGGCCAACTTCCACAGTCTTTCAGTGAAGCATGTGGTATAAGATCTTTTTAACACCATCTGCGTCTCTCTTTGGAGGTCACTTTTCAGCCTGCTATTTTGGAAGATCTAGAAAAGGCCATCCATGCTTTTATCTCCTCCAGACTTTGACTATTGCAACGCTCAAAGCAGGTGAAACATCCAAAGACTGCAACTTATGCAAAATGCTGCCTTTATGCCTTTATACAAAAAGGTGAAGCACCTTTTTAGTTTTAGAATTGAAATATTTTACTCCTCGTTTTTAGAGCCTTGGTGAGATTAAGTCACAGATTGCTCTATATGAATGAGCTAACAATTATAGTATAAAGGAAAAATAAAAGACGCTGAATATAATTCATTTTAACTTGACACAATTCATTTTAAATTAGGACAATTCATTTCCAACTTCCACACATGCTCCGGCTCTTGCATGTATCCCTAATCTGCGACCTCCCTGTGGGCCTGACAGCTGCCTAAGGGTGACCTTTGCTGTACGGTCCTCTCGGCTGTGGAACTCCCTGC
Source organism: Nannoperca obscura (assembly GCA_036024295.1). Classification (NCBI taxonomy): domain Eukaryota; kingdom Metazoa; phylum Chordata; class Actinopteri; order Centrarchiformes; family Percichthyidae; genus Nannoperca; species Nannoperca obscura. Next base: position 2,386 of record JAVQJL010084538.1, read on the forward strand.
CTGGGGATTTCAGGCAGTGAAAACTCAGTGTCCTCTTTTAAATCTCTTTTTAAAATTCACTTTTATCTTGGCTTTTTCTTAACTGATGGTATCTGTTGTAATGGTTTAGATTATTTGATCTTGATTAATATTTTATGTTGCTTGGATTTTATTTAAACTACTTTTTGTTTTTGGCTTTACTGTCAAGCACATGGTAACTTAAAATGTACTATATAAAAAAAGCTATTATTATTGTCATAGGCAAACCTTCGGTCACTGTAGTAATGCAGCGTAATTGTGTGTAATTTGTGTTGCTAAATATGCAGAGCAATAAAACACATGAAGCAAAGCTAGTGAGTAAAACATGTGGCCAAGTCCAGAAAACCAAACATATTCCTCACAGGCAGACACATGCTTTAACAGCCTGAGCTTTGGGATATGCTTCAGATATCCCACAGACAATTTACACTGCCAGTAACTCTTAGAGTTTAATGAAGTTCTAAATGCATTCATATCTTACTTGCATCATCTTTACCTCACCTTACTGAGTTATATAATTGTCAGCTGTGGGGCTTTGGAGTGTAAAACTCATCGGGTTCTATCATTTATCCTAAAGTGTACAGGCAGACCGACAGCAGCCTCGAATTGCTGTCCATCTTTCCCGTCTCTCCAGTCAGATGTGGAGAACTATTTTCAGCTCTGTCTGAGCAGCAGCACTGATGTGTGCAATGTTTTTCACCTGCTCTTCATCATGCCCTTTCATATCCTGAGCGGGTTTACTTTGAAAAAGTGCTATGTAGCTGATGTGTTTTTGGCTGCTTTGGGGTGGATTTAAAGTAGTTAGGTAGGTAGTTTTTATTTTTTGTCTCTCTGCTAAAAGAGAATCCTCTGGATTTTTACAAGCCTTCTGTTCCACGCCGTCTGACTGCCCAGATGCACCTGCATGGAAAACAGTGTTTGTTCAACTGTTCTCTGATACCTTAAAAAAAACTTCAATGGCACTGTTTGGAAGGAAAGGTTTTTGATAACATGAGTTTCAATTGATTCTCCCAGGATAAGGGAAGCAGTGATGCTAGTTAACACTGTATAAACTGGATTATTTTGTGAGTTTTACACATCTCTCTCATTTTTACTCTATCCTTTTATTTCTCTGTGCTTCTCTCTATTAGTAGCTCCCTATGGGTTTAAAACTGAAATCAGATGGTGAGGCATATTTTAAAGGTTACTATGGTGGTAGTAGTAGGCATCTGCTGAATCTGGCAGAAGGGGAGACCTTCTTGTGTGCTTTCAGGCTCCAGGCTAAATTCATTCTCTTAGCTGGGGTGAAACTGATGGCTGATTGCTCAGCTCACCTTGTGCAACTTGGAGGTAAGAAACATTTCCCCTTAGTCCTACTGTTTCTTCCATCCAGCACAAAGGTCCTACTGTAATTTCTCTGGCCCTCCAGTGTACGCATCAGCTAAAAGAGCCTGCCTGTGCCATTTATTGCACACAACTAACGAGTTCTCATACCACTGACCTGCACTCTGCTTGTGTAGAGACCACACATTGAAGCTCTTCTGCCAATCTAGCATAGTACCCCAAATTGTCTGATTAAGCCCACATTTTTGTGAAAGTAAGATAAATGTTCGTGCAGCATGTGGCTCTGATTGCAAAAATACTGAAGAACAAGAGACTTTTGTGCTAAAGGCTGGACTGCTATGAATTTCGGGGGCTGGGGGAGGGAACAGGGATAGCCTCCTGTCCATCATGCTGCTGCACTCGGGCCAGCGCTGCTCACAGTACTTGTGTTTGACCCAGCTATAAGGGGCCTCCCGTGTTTGTTGAACATATGGAAACATCAGCCTGTGTCATCAAACGCTCACCCTAAAGTGCACTGTGCCATTAGTAGCATTAATGCTGGCCTGTTGAGAGATTTGGCGGTACTCTGTTATCTTCCGTTTGCTTTCATTATCTGATGGTCCTGCCCAGTGAAGCTGGAAGGCCAACTAGTTGCTGCTCCACTTCTCTTAACTAAAGATGAGACCACTCCACCAAATGTTTCCATTTTGCATCTAAACTTCCCACCCTCTCTCCGTTTTTTGTATTATGTAAGTAAAATATTTCACAGTTGTGAATGCACCCTGACGACATGACCAGATATCTAAACCACTCCTAGGAAAAAAAGAACATTAATTATCCATTGTTTAAAACACTTGTCACTTCAGTATTTTTGGAAAGCCTGTGCAAGGTCAAACTCTTGAGTTTAGTATAGCGCTTAGAAACAGACCCCATAAATGTATGTATTTCAGCATTTCCAATGCCACTAAAAGGCAAAAGTTTATATGTTCTCTACTAAAGGCTTCTCCCTGGTGAGGCATTTCTGTCGGGGGTAACAAAGTGAGCATATGCACAGCGTGGTGCAGCCCCTCAGTGCAGAAATGGCTGCATCTGTGATAAATATATGCGGCAAACAAATTGCAGTAAAGCAGGTGGGGAGCCATCCGATGCTACGCATGACATTGCATTTTCTAGACATAAACCTTTGCTAAATTCAGCAGTTCAACAGATTTAATTTACAACACCACTGAGAGACAGATAGACAGAGAGATACGGGAGGAACTGGAGGGAAAGAGAGTAAGAGAGGCAGAGAGAAAAAGACGAAAAGGAGGGTTGAATAAAGAGACAGCACTGGGCCAGGTTCCAACACGGCACCTAATGAGATTTTACTATACCATCAATCCAAAGCATCAGCACCCAGTGCACGTGTACTCGCTGTGTGGTAGCTTCAACTGTATTCCAGCATGTTTGATCTGTGCTGTGCCATGTGGCCATATGTTTTACTATGAGCAATGTATTCCCATAAGAGCATGTTTCTTATAGCTTTCGGTCGCGTTGCACAAGCAGGCATTCCGCACACTGTGTATGTGTGTTCTCTCGTATTATGTGGCAGGTGTACCACTGCTGGGTAGATACATTTTTTTTCTTGAGTCTCCCTCCCTGGAGGAGTTTGGTCACAAGTCTTCTTCATTCACATGGGGCCTTGAAACTATCTCTGTGGGTGTTTTGGAAGGAAGGGTTGAGAGAAGAAAGGAGTGTGAGAATGACCTCTATTTATCTAGATGGGGCCCTTTTTACAGAAGTTGTCAGCTGCCTCACACTGATGGGCACGTTTTGACGCAGTTGTGGATCATCTGCCTTGGTAATGTGTGTGAGTGCATGGAGGAGTGTATTTTATAGGACTCAGGTCCTGTGAGACTGCACTGGCTGGATGGGTCCTTGTCACAGCTTTTCAGGGGAGGTACCTGAAACAGGCACAGATAAGAGCCTGCTCTGGTGGCCCTCACAGATGGAGCAGTAATGGGGCCATACCCCAGTTCCGCTGGCTGAAGTCTCTGGGAAAAATAGGACTGCCGTAGTCATTCTTCTGTCATTTCAGGGAGGTCACACTCTGAACTAGCAAAGATGCCCACAGGTGATGCAGAAAAAGATATAAGATTTTTCTGAATGCTGCTATTAAGGTGGGCTAGCATGGTGGCTCGATTGCTACGTTGCTTTCCCGCAAGAAGAGCCCAGGCTTGACTCCCAGTACCATCAATGTGGTGTTTTCAGAGTTCATACAAAGTCTTGAAAGTTTGGAAAATGCTTAGTTTTAACTGTTATGTTTTCAAGATTAGGAATATGCTTGAATACATATATACTCCTTGAAAAATGCTTAATTTTTAATATAGTAAATGAACAACTGGTCAAATAAGTGACAATACACATTGATTGCTCTGGGTATAAAGGAATTCTGTAAAAAATGTATTTCGCAAATGCACTTATAGTAAAGGCTTCAAGAGTCAGGAAATATTTGCTTTAGGTACCTTGAAAGTGCTTGAAAAGTGCTTAAATTCTATGCTTAAAATACTGTAAAGCTGAGTATTCAGTGTTTTCATTACCAGTGTTCCTTCTGGAAGTTGTTGTTTCCCCATAAATGGACCAATGCTGTGAAACTGTGTTGACAACATATTCCGATTTTCTTTCTGTAAATGCACAAATGGTTTTGCTTCTCTTAATGTGTGAAATTGTTTGTCAAAATTAGATAATACATACAAAATATTATGTAGCTGCACTGGTTATCTTGAAGAAAACAGCGAACATCGAACTGATTAGCTGCATTGAATCCCTCAGGCTCACATTACCCAGGCAGCTGGTTCAGTGGTGAAGGAGATAGTTTGTTGTGATTAGTCTTGTAATTAAACTGCAGAGGCTATGAATACATGAGTAATGAGTGGCACCCTGGATGTGAAAGGAGTTGATAAGTGGGCTGTCTATTTGGTGGATCTTCGGGCTGAGAAGAACCCATGTGTCCCCCGTTCCTGCCAGACAGAGTGCAGGAAATGGGAAAAAGGCTGACCCATCTCATTTTGACTCAGAAGTTGCTTCTGAAGGTCACTGCCCACTACTCCCATTTTATTCACCTTACCCATGTTTTTATTTTTTTATTGTGGCAAAGGATACATTTGACAAAATGCATGGAGCTGTGTATGTTCGTCCACAATTCAAGTGACAGATATATGAAGGTCAATAACTGATTAATGTTTATGGCTCCAAAATCTCAGAAAAAATAAATAACACATCTTCTAAAAGAGAGCAAACATATTTGCAATGTGCACCTCTCTTTTTCTGCTGATCCACACAAACCTAATAAGTATATAAAGCATTGTTACTTATACAGAGAAGACGCACAAGTACTTTCCGGGACATGGGCAGATTAAATAACCATTTCACATTCACATGAAGACAGGCCTCACTCCAGCCCCAGGGAGAAAGCAGCTCTTTCACCATGAGATGATGCAGCCCCCTGCAGTTTTTTCTTATTGCAGCCTTGTGAATGTCAGCATGTTAGCAACTGTCTCACGTTTTTTTTGATATGTAGTAACAAGATTTCCAAAGCCTTGTGGCATTATCATATTACTTTGAACTCCAAAAATAAGAGAGAGCAAAAAAAGTCCTCCTTCTCAGTGCTTCAGGGCCACTCTTACGTCTACACTTGCCAAGAGAGTTCATCATTCATTTGAAAGAGCAGAAGGCCAAAAGTTATTATCTGATTAACAAAAATATTTATTTGCTTCAGGGTATAATATGAAGAAACTCTCTTTATCAAGTCCTTCAGAGGCAAATGGGAGCATAGAAGCAGACAAGGTTGAAAGCACAATGAAGAAAGCAAAAGCTGGAGGATCAATTTGAGAATGTTCAGATCCATTTTATAACAAATTTGTCAAAAACAAATACACTAGGTCATTTTAAGTTGTTAAACCGTCTAGAGACACACTCTAGCCAAGATAGTAATTTTGCTTTGTTTCTGTTTTGTATTAATCGGCACATTATCCAAGTCTAAGCAGACGTATTTTGAAGTTTGCACTGTACATTGTTTTACAGGGACAGTACATTTGACTTTAATTCAGGATTAGAGCAAAACTCACAGCTTGATTGTTCACTGGTTTATGTTGATCATGTTAATGTTTACTGGTGAGGGTGTAATTCAGTAGTGCCACACAGTACTATTTATTCCTATTTCCTAACCCTTACTTACCCAAACACAGACTTGAATACGCCTTTGTAATTAATGTCATTAGGATAATTTGTAGAGCGTGTGGCACATGTTGCTGGAATGAGAGCATGCTTAATCTTTCCACCCGCAGTGTCTTCCTCCATCAAATTCACGTCGGGCGCATATGTCTTAATTGAAATGACGGGTAATAGCATCTGTGAAGGCCACATCACTTTCAGTCTCCCTGCAGCTGTGCCTCCACAACTGTGCGTATGCATGTGTTCAACTGCATGTGTGTGTGTGCGTAAACCTTACTGACATTTGAAAGATTCATGAAGCTCAACTGCAACCAGCTCAAGGACCTGCTTTCACAGACCCCCGTAGAATTATGATGTACTGCCCCGGCTGTTTGGTGCCCTAATCAGAGAAAGGATGAGATGCAGCTGAAGTCAGGTAATAGCATCATAGTGTAATGTTCAGCGGCAGAGATGAAAGGCTATACTGAAGCTGTATGCATTTTGTACATTTATACAAAACAAAACAAAACCAGTTGCTTTTAAAGCTCTGCCACAACAGGGCACCTTGCTGCAGGAGAATCGGCATGTGAACAATAAATATTGCAGATCCCTAGTGTGTGTGATTGTATAGATTACATCTGCACGTCAAATTCAGATTCAGGTGACCTGCCAGTAGTCTTCCAGCCCCATCAGATTCATCCATCGCATCTCTCAAAGGAGTTTCTAATAGGGTGCATGTCGTACAGGAAAATCTAAATTGTATTTTACTCACAACATGAACGTGGTTGATGTTGCCCAGCAGGGCGGTTTCCTTCTTCACACACCAGTGTCAGTGCATGCTGGTTGTGAGCTGCATCACCCCATAGCCATGTCATACCTGCAGAGACACTACAGACAAATGGAGACCTGTGGATGCAGAGTAAGTGAGACACTGTATATGTAATTGATGTGACAGCACAGCTCACATGGACTCACAATTTGCTCAACAAAACCTATGATTGTGTCAGCTATGAAAATCAACATCCTTCCATTTTCTTATAATGTTACATGCAGTATATAGGTCAGTTGCTTTGTGTGTTGTGTGGATTTTTCCTTTAAAACACAGTATGCATCTCTGTACTTTTATTTCACATATATATTTTTGACTATCGACTGCCTTGTCGTAGTCTTAAAGTCTACAAATTGTGGGTGCATGGCTTGTTTTGTACATCCCCAGTCTTGCCTCATGCATGGCAAAACTCACATTCACATTTTATTCAAAGCATTCAGAAAATGCTTTGAAAAGCTGTAAAAAGAGCAAGTAGCAGAACTCGCGAGTGCTGTTGAGAGCAGTGTCACCTGGCAGCTCATTCAAGCTTAGAGGAATGTTATAGGAAGCCCAGAGCAGTGGAAACAGCTGGCGGTGCTGCTCAGTGACTTTCTCCCCCTGTCTTTACTGTGGGCCCCGTCGTCCCTGTAGACACTACCAGGGCCATTCTTGCAGCATGTCTACAGCAAAACAATCATCACACCCTCAATGTTCTTGTCCTTCAGTGTGGGACTAATGCATACTCTCTCTCTCTCTCTCTCACACACACACACATTCAGACATCTCACCTTCTGTTCAGTACAGTAAAGCAATAAAAATGTGTGCCAGCAAGCTGAGAGATGGCTTTCCAATTAAGCGGTCTTTTCTTTCACTCAAACAGCTTCTTGACATTTGAAGGCAGCGTGGACTGTATTGTACTGTACTTTATGCTTGTGTGGATATGTGTTTGTGCACTGTCTGTGCATGTTTCACTGTAACATACTGCTGGGTGTAATGATTGACAGTATGGTGAAGTGCTGATCAGTGCTTCATGAAAATGTCATGCTTGTGATTCACTCAAAGGGTCACCTGCTCTCACAGTGAAAGAATGGTACTGACGTGGGCCTTGGCATCCTGTACATCACAAGCAATGCATTTATGTAACTGCAGTAATATCTATGCATAAAACATAGCAGTGAAATTTTTTTGCTATTAGTGGTGAGTATGAACTCTTGTATTAAATAATTATTGTTCACAATCAGCAAAGATTTTGCTGTGCTATTGCACGTGTGCGCGATACTCTGTCATCATCCTTTGTAAGTGCTCATCTCTTGCTCTTTACCCCTTAGTCTATTTAAGTGTGACAGAATCTCAATGACACTCACAATGGAAAAGCTCTCTGAGAGCCAAGTGTATGAATAATCACTAAGACGCCCCTAATCAATTTTTAAAGAAGGGAATATTAACGCACATCTGTATCTGCTCGGCATGCGGCAGATGATTCCAGGTTTGCAAAAAAAGCCTTTCAGACACAAGGCGAACGTCTTTCAGACGGGAGCTTCTGTGAGCGTTGGGGGATCACTCTGCACTCTCTGTCACCATGACAACACCAGTTCCGTGTCCGAGTGGGTGTACACACTTCATTTAGTAATCCTCAGCGACCAACGTGGGAACAGCTGTGTGCATGCTGAGAGGGTCCAGACTAGCAATCACGCCAAAATACACTTAATTACTGGAAATTTGGTCACTCTTGTGGGTATTATGGAATCAGAATTTGAATGGCAGTGGCTGGCATCTACTGTACATAGGACATACAATTTTTTGGGATTTATCTGAGCTGGTACCGTCGTACTGGTTGTTTTTGCGTAGTTCGTACGAAAAACAATATGTTCACTGAGGTATGTTGAAGATGACAAAAGCAAATACACTCACCTGATTAATGTTGTAATCTATTACCACTGAGTCATCACAGAACCATCAGGGAGCAATGTTAACCAGCTTGAAGTGCTGAGACTTCAACTTACCTACAAACCCCCCCAAAACACACATATTGTAGACATATGTTCACACTCTTTACGCTAAGACCAAGCCATCTCCCCCGGTTTTACAGTTTAGTTGTGATGTGGAACTCCCAACAAAACCACTTCTTACACTTGTTTACAGGCTTTTTATGTGCCAATGTCATATTTATCTTTTTAAATCTGGCTCAGTCATTTCAGTGGTTATGTCATTTAATAGAGGAAAATGTTATCACCCTGCCCGACCACATACTCACTTTCTCCAGTGACTGTTTATTCTGTCTTGTATTTTTCAATTGCCCAGTAGGTGTAGAGAAACCTAAACTGGGTGCAGAACTGCTTTGTAAATCTACACCACGGTTGTAGCCCGTGTTTACGCAGGTGCATCCTCACCTGCCAAACTTGGTAACATGCAGTGTACAGCTCTGACACACTGACCGTAAGTATCATGTAGAGATGAAGGAATGGGAAATGCTGGAGAGCCCTTTCAAGCAAGATGCCATCTCTCGTTTTTTTTTTTTTTTTTCATGGGCCATTGAACGAAGAGACAGCTTCATGATTGACAAAGGATAGACTTGTGCTCTCAGGCACTTATTTGCTGTCACGTTAAGATGGAAGCAGTCATTAATTCAAACCAGCACGTATAAAAAAAGTTAAGGATTGATGCTTTATTTTGACTGGTTGGCAGTGCTAAACTATATTTAACAAGAGCGTAAAATTATAGAGCACTGAGTTTACTGTAGTATATGGCATCAATTAAAGTTGGCTTAATACCATACTGCTACTACTGCTGCTGCTTCTACTACTACTACTACTACTACAGATGTCACAACTAATGTTGTCCATCAACTGTTTAAAGGGAAAATAGCTGCTGAGTTCTACCACATGTGCTTCATTGTACAATTACCCTTTCCCACTTCTGCTCTCCCGAGTTTTGTTTTTATTTTTGTTTCTTGGGGTAAGAAAACAACAAAAAGAATTAAATATTAATGGCACACAGATGAGAGATTTCAGTGAGTGCTGTGTCACTTTATTGATCTTCTTTCTTCAATTTGCTCTGTTGCATTACACTATAAGCTCTTTCTAAATCAAGTTGTACAATGCCAGACAGACAGTTGTTGCACAACACCAAGTATCTTCTCCTAGGTTTAAGAAACCGCGTGGTTTCATGCCATTGCCAGCTGTGACTCACTTCCCTCAGGGACAACTTTCATAATAGACCCAGCCCTCTTTGTGGCAGTGCTTTAACTGATATTATAATACAAAGATCTTTTTTTTCTTAATTAGGAAACTATGTATAACAATACATTTAAATTACTTCAGCATTTTCATTGTGCTGATCCACCCTTGACAATGACTTAGTCACTTAGCTACCTCTTGATTTTAAAATAATTTGACAGCATCAGTCATAGAACTTTATAGAGACACTTAAATCTATTAGCAAGGCCCTCACAAACTAATATGCTACAGTCCACTCTCCATAAAATATCTGGCTTTACCCATAAAAATAGTGACTGCCTTTAAATTCAATTTTGACTGAATTTCCTAATAGCCTGTAAGTCATTATGTGCTTTGTTGATTCTTAAGTGTGGAAGATAATTGGCATGGGCAGCACGGAAGTGGTTTGATTATTGTCTGCTGGCTCTTGTGAATTATAATAGATCTAAATGAGGCTCCCATATTCACATATTTCTTTGATACTAGCAGTTGTAACGGTTGTTAGCAAAAAATTCAGGAGCAGTCACACTATAGTTAGCATGTTCAAGTATTTTCAGCCTTTTGGAATTGCTATTATGTGGGATGTTAAAGCAGCCTCAAAGTCAGCACAGGCAAGTAAAAATGAAAGATTGATTAGTCTGCGAAGTGCTGGTCCCTCTCTGAAATAGCACAGCACTTCTAAATGAAGTCTGGATATTTCAAAAGATTCTTTAGTTGCTACGAAAGTGCCGTCTTTGAAGTGTGCATGTCCCCTTGGTAGTTATTCAGCTTAGGAATATTTTAGTAGGCTTGTCTAAGATGTTCACAAACGTGCTTCACAGTTGATGTGTTAAGGGGTCATTTCGTGTCCAGACCATCCTGAGCAGACCAGGCTTACTGAAAATCACTTGCCACAAGGGGTATCTCAATCAGGGTTTTTTTTTTATTTTTTATATTTGCTCCTGATCTGAGCCTTTCACTATCAAGAATGTGCCGATATTGAGTCCTCATCTGATATTTATATTTCCCTACATAATGCAGCTGCACAGTGCACAGCAAGGCCCATGCAATTTAGAGGAATATGTCAGAATGTGTTTGACAACTGAATAGGTCTGCATTAAGAAAATATATCCTGCATCACAATTTTCTTCTAATGGTTTCCTATAGTGTTTCATGTAGTGTCCTTCAGTATTTTATATATCTGCGTCCGTCTGGAGCTGGTTTGAACAGGAATTCGACATTCTCTCTTCATCTCCACCTCGAACAAAATAGTTAAGTTTAAGGAGAGTTTTAAACCAACAGTGACACCATGAGTTGTGTACCTGCAAAATGCCACTGAAATAGAGGCAATAAAACTTTTTTTTCTTTCTTTTTTTTTCAACCAAAACAGATCTGCTTACTTTGCTTGCTGGTGCATCTTCACTGAAAGTGATTCTGCTCATTCAAAATGGATCCGTCTTTATACGAACCAATTCAAATCTGTTTAAATATGCCTGTATCAGTCCAGATGCTACTGATTAATGCAGATTGGCTCTGTGAGAAGTGCACATGCACTTGCACGTCTGTTATTATTGCACTCTGTATCTGATGGGTAAACACTGAAGAGCATTTCTGCCTTTATACTTGCTCTATTAATCTTCAGGAACCCTGCTGTTACAGAAACTGACACTCTCCCCAACGAACTAAAGAAAAAGATAAGTCACCCACTCTGTTGTTGAGTGTATAAAAGCTATGTGCATTCTAAATTCTCGTCTGTGTAAAATCCAATAATGCGTTTATTGTTGTGATTTCTTAACAATAATATGAACGCCCACAGTGGTCTCTATAAGTAACTCCCATACACATGCATAAAGCTGGTTTTTACTTGAATAGGATTTGAGTAAATGTGACTAAATAATGTGTCAGCACAATGGTACTGAACAAAAAAAAATACTTCTTTGTTTACCCATTTCAGTGCTTTTTTTATTGACTTGCAAGAATTGATGGGAGAAATGTGTGCTAATCATGGCACATTATAAGTGTAGAGCAGGCAGGCATAATGCATGCACTATGGCACATTTTCTCCTTTTAGACTGAAAACAACTGACCGGATTGTCAATAATTATAAAGTCTCTGCTGCATCCACGTTAGAGTAGTTTGTAGTTAGCAGTAAAGCTGCCTATGCTGAGTGATCATCGTAACAGAGACGGTAAACCTTCAGACATATGCTAAGGAAAATAGACTGTTCATGTTTGACTTGTGGTTTGTGTTGAAGGTACACAGTGCACCTTCAAAGTGTGTCGCACAATACCATATCAGTCGATATCAGTCTCGTTATGGTATTTAATTTGGTCCTAACATTTGGAGTTTAACACGTAATTATCCTTTGACTTTCATAAAAGATTAAACCTGCGGGATTCTTTTTGTTTTGTCTTGTTTTTCTTTCTATTTGTTTTTCTTTGCAGAGCCTATGGGCTCATGTGAAAAGAAAGCACAGCCTGAATGGCAATCATCAGTCTTTTCTGGTTCAATTGTGTTACTGACCTTGTAGCCCCAAGCAAAGAGACCACAATGAACAAATCCAGTAGAGATATTGGGAGGAAAAACAATAAAAAAAAAAAAAAACATTGCTGGGAATGGAAGCTCATTAACTACTACAAGGCGAGGGTCTTGAAGGAGGTATGTGCAGTGGGGATTTTGTGGTATGCGTGATAAAGAAGACTTCTGTTAAATTTCTTAATGACTTATTTTGTATGCTCAGCGCAAACTATCCTCATCTCTGTTTAGTAATTTAGCCTCTGTAGTTCTGTTTTTTTAAAGGTACATTTTGAAATGGTTGGTTTTTTTTGCCCTGTCATTGGCATATTTCTTTATTTTTTACAAGTGAATTAATCTTTCCTAACATGTCAGGGCTGCGGAGTATTACTTGGGTGTGAAGATTGGGAATTTCTTTGACTGATTAATTTCCTTTCAACATACTAAACAAGAGCATGCCTTTAATATATTTCATCAGGACATTTCTCCATGTTTTTTACATACGATCTCATCCCCGCAATCAAGCCCAACCCCCTCAAAGTGTGAAAGAACCACTAGTAATCTTTCCAACCCCACTAAGATAAAAATGTATGTGCCTCTAGAACGAGGGTTGCACAGAGATAATGACATACATGTGTCGTTATGTGTTTCTGAGTAACACAGAAACACTGATACACTGAAATGTGTCTGTCAGCTAATGGATGCAGGCAATGATAAAAGCTTAGGGTTGCACCAGCAGGGGAAAAAACAATGATTATAAAGACCTATATATGTTGGATGGATTATCTGCCAGAGCTTTTCAAACTCTTATTGCATGAGCGTCTTTGTGTAATTTATGTATTGAAAAACACTGCAGTCATAAATAACCATTTCCTGAGTCTTCAAACACATTGGAAAAATAAAGTATTTTCATGTTTAGAGGGAGTCCTGACCTTTAGGCAAGAGTATCTTCAAGGTTAAATTGCCCATAGCTAATGCACTGCACTGACATGCCTCTATTTATTAATATCACTTAACTAATTATAATTATTACTTGTATTTCTGTTTCCATGCAGACGACTGGTCTTTTTTCAGGACATGCTCACGTCTTTCGAAAATTATGATTCAATAAAGTCTCATATTATTTTACAGCAGCTTAATGGTCTGTAACACCTCATTACAAATAAGCATTGGATTTTGTTGGATTAACAGAATGACTGCGCTTTTTCCTTTAAACAAAACAAATAACTTTGTTTCCTCCAAGACCAAGGGTAGAGAGGTCATTTGTGTTTAAGCTTGAAGCAGCTGCCAGGGTGTTTTGGAGCTCTACAGCAACTCACTGTCCTTCTTGTAATATCCTGTCTTAGTTACAAAATGAAATGTCTTTCACCTTACAGAAACACAGCTGTATAAATATTTATTTGATGTGGAAGTGTGGAGGATACGAGTGGAGACGAGGGTACTGGTGAGATAGGAACTGTTTAAATTTTCATGAATTCACCACTAGTCTGGGTTTTGGCGCTTATTCCCACTCTAATTGGCATGTTGCCATTCTTGTAGTGAAGAACTTCATGAATTATGCACGAAAAACAACTTACCACGTGTCCCCTTATACCCACATTGTGCTATGCAATTTCCGGCCTGCTATTCTGGAAAAAGACAATTCTTCAGTCAGCTATATTCTCATTACAGCCCAACCTCAGCTTAGTTGGGGGTCATTCAAACCCCTTATTTCTAACCTCACCCAAACAAGAGACTCTCACTCCTTAAGCAACACCTGTGAAAGCCACTTGATTATAGTGGTTCCCCATGCATTTTATCATCCTGACCTATTAAGCAACCAGACATACAACTGAGAACTAAATTTAATCTATAAATGATTTATGGTCAATAGTAACATAGCTTACATTTACTCAGTGGGAAAGTGAGGCTAAGTGTTTTATATTATAAGTAAACACAGAGGTTAAGTGTAAGAAAACATATGAGGTGACTACATTTTAAAACACAGGCTGCTGTGTTTTCCTTGCTTGCCCTTACCTGAACCAGGTCTGAATTCTCAGTATTCATACTTCAACAGGGTTTAATATTTTAGTGCACAGAAATGGGGACTTGATGTGTTAAATTGCAAATGTATGAGTAAAAGTTGATCTATATTTAACGGGCCATGAATTGAGAGTTACCAGCCTAAAACATCAAGTCATGAATTACAGTTTGCAAAGGCATGATTTGGTGCCCAAACCTTGGTGACCTTTTTGAGGAACTATCAGGTATATAGATTTTTTTATAGGCACAAAAAAAGTCCTGTTTAGCCAAAATTACTTTTTACTGTGTCACTGAAATCCTTGCAGAACCTCTCTGGAATGGTCTGTGGGTGATGCAGAGTTACCTCTTGTATATTGACGTTGACCTGTCCTGTCCAACATTGAGAAGGCCAAGGGTAGTCAGACAGAATGTGGAAGATTATGTTTCTGTCAAGTCATTGCTTAGATTCTCTTATTTTCTTGTCATCACTCCTATGATTCAATTAGGAAGCTGCATTCCCTTGTCTGGCCAGGGCAGACAAGGAGACCAGTGACTGACAGGTAAAGACATTACTATGCGAGAGGGAAGAGAGTACAGGGAGAGATATGAATATTTGAGTAGATGGCATAAAAGAATCTTGTAATTGATTTTCTATCTAAGCTGCTGTTTCATTTACTGAATAAATGCATTCATTCCAGGCAGTGGGTTGTTCATGCTTTCCCCAATTGTCTCATTGTGAAGACAAACTTTATTGTATTTTGTATTTGATGATGATTTTGCAGATTTTTAGAAACCTTTGCTCGCCTGCGCAGCTGCATGACAGAGAGCTAAAAAGTTTTATCCTTTTATCCTCATACTACATGGCACCACTAGAAATACTGCCAACCATGCAACCTTGCTAGAAGTAGGTACTATACTGAAATGAGCTTTGTGTGTTGTCCCCTTCCGACAGATGTGATCCACACCGTGGGCCCGGTGGCCAGAGGTCATGTGGGCCCTACCGAGACCAATGACCTCACCTCTTGCTACCAGAACTCCCTTAGGCTGATGAAGGAGCATGGCTTGAGCACTGTGGTGAGTACAGTACGCTACCACGCTCACACTCATCTGAAGAGAAATGTGCCTCTGTTCTGTGCAGCTTGAAAGGAATACATTTAGTGCTTCTGCTGGTTTTTTTTTACAGTGAGTAAGCCATCAGTGAGAATAGCAGTGTTTGAAAATTTTTGGAAATTTGGAAAAGGTACAAGAACAAAAGGATTTAGCATCTTTCATTTTAGATACAGTTCTGAAAAGCCTTAATCTTCTTTATTTAAACAAACGCAACAGAGAACATAACAAATGGGTAATGTTTCATGTTTGTCAAATGAAGGCTTTTCATGTTTCATGCTTGTGATTAAATGAAAGGAAGGCTTTTGCAGGCCAGTTTTTCTTTTGTCATTGTTTGGGAAGCCACTTTTAGTTTAGGAAACTGTGACCTTTCTTAAATTCTCTAAATACTTTTGATACAGATTTGTGATTTATTATCTTTTGTTTCCAAGAAGATAAATGTCTAGCACCCAAAGAGTAATTTCAAATGTTTGGATTTTTGCATATGTCTGTGCCACCTCTCCAAAAAGCATTGTCTCCATTAAAAGACAGGAAAGGTTTAGTGAATGTGGCTGAATTATAAGGGTTTTAGATGAGATAATGCAAACACAATCCACAGCTAGCAACAGCCGCTCATTCACACACTATCCCAGCTTCTAGCCTCTTCTGGAACGTATGTTTCAGTCTGGTACATGTGATATATGGATTTCCCCTGCCCGCAGAGGGTAAACAAATCAGTATCACACCAAATAGCCACAAATCACATTTTCTGTACCAACCTACTGCCCTGCACCATCATCAGAGGCCAATCAATGGAAGCAGAGAGCAAAATATGGGGGTTCTCAGATCTGCTAATTAACAACTAGGTACCCCCAAAGACAGTATAATCCAATTTTGAGGGGTTCTCAAAATTAAGCAAATTTTTTACTATTTATCTTTACTGGTGCCGGTTGTGATTCTGCGGTGCAATAATACATTCCGACTCCGCGGTTCCACTGAGATTCTTTATGCCGCTGTATAAATTGTGAAACTTTCAGAACAACTCACCGGTGTCAGAAAAACTCACAAGGTCAGCTAACAGTTACATCCCAGTGAGTTAATGAAAGTATCCACGCTGTGCCAGCTGTGTGTAATATTACACATAGTTTTGGAGAGATGTGAGTGTGTGTGTGTATTGAGTGTGTCTGAGCAGGAAACACAAGTGAAAATGATTTACTGAAAACGTGGAGCTTCTGTTTGTTTCGGATTATTTATCTATTTATTTGTTAACATTTATGTAGTTCCTTGTTCCTCGTTTTTTCCTGTAATCCCAGCAGGTTACCTTCTAACGTTTTTTTATAAAATTTGTTGTTTTTTCCTCTGCAAAGGAAAAAGAAAAATAGTGCATGGCTGATATGTATGTGTGTGTATATGCATAAATACATAGACACATTTATTTTATTTTTTTTACCAGCCATGAAATGAGACCCCCCCACCCCCCGATTGTCAGAGTATTTTGCACACTGAATGAAATTACTTACCAACAGAGAGAGTAGACAAATATGAGTGCCAGTTTCATTAAAGATGTTGATGACTTATTGTGAGTGTGACACACACACCTCTAGGTAGCAATTAAATGGATTGTGAAGCCAAATGACTGAAGTTGTTATGGGGGTTTTGAAGTTATATCAAAATCAGCAGCATGTCTGCTGATCTTTAAACTTCCCTTATAACAGTTGTGTAGTGGCTGGACGTGACTCACCAAGTACACCTTCTAGCCACTAAGGATACAGCGACCATTGGCCTTTTTCGACGCGTCCTCTTGTCAAACTTCGTATAATAACTTGCACTTCCAACTGTGTAGTTGCACTGTGTGTAATTTACACAATAAAATAATTGACTCTGGTGGGCTCATGGGCAGAGGGAAGGCCTACTCTACAGCTCCAGGCCCTTCAGGCCTCAATGCAGGAACCACCAGCAGCTTGTCTGTTTTCATCCATAAATGTCCCAATCCTGTCTTGGTGCCTGGCACATTCCAAAGATTTATTTAGTTTAGGCCTATCTCTTGATTTATTTATCCAATAATCCATATATTTATAAGAAACAAAGTTTCTGTTTTTACTTCAAGCTGCCTGGATCCTGTCTAATGTATTTATACAGCTGCTCTGTGTTAAACAGGCCTTCATTGAAAACAGTGGTGTTCTGTGATTCACTGGCCTTGTAGGATGAGCCACAGTCCATTTCGTCTCCTTGCTGCAAGGACAACAGAAAGTCTTTTTACCAAAAGCAAACGGGAAATAGCTAATTCTTCCAGCAAGGGTGTGGCCTTGATTTAGTTGCGCTCTAGTCTGCGTTGATATGCAAGACTTACTTGAAGAGAGGCTCTAAGGGTTCTGTAGTCCTAATTCTTCGTTAACAGACACTCCTGCAGTCTCTTGGTGCAGAGCACAATGGGTCCAAGTTTTTGGTTAGCTGATCAGCACTAAGTTCATTTTGACTCATCTGAAAGGGTCTGAAAGTATGAGCTTTGCTGTGTGAGAGAAACAAGAGATCCCACCGAAGACGGGCAACCCGCCAAGTGAGTCTACAAAGTCGGCAAAAGAGGGGGTCAACATTTGGGAATCCTAGACGACTGGCTCCCTAATGGGGATTCCAGGGCATTACAAAGGAATAGAAGTCAAAACAAAGCCCAACACAAAATAAACTTCAGCATGAAAGATTAAAAAGAAGCAGAGCTTGGTAGTTAATCCCTGTTTCTTACAGCTCAAAACCAGCCTTTAGGCTACGAAACAGTACGGCTACCACAGTCGTCCCATCCAGATCTTTTTATGACTGTAGCACGTTAAGACAGGAAGTTTACAGGGAATACCACTGAATTTCAGGACTGAAAACGCATTTCCTTTACCTTAGGGCAGCTCAGTGTGTATGACTGAACATTTACTAGTATCCCCAGAAGTCAGAAATTAGATAGAAGAACTCTTTCTGTCCCTAAGTGATCACTGTTGCGCTCATTTACAGCTCTACTGGGACAGAAGTGAGGAAGATGGAAAGTGTGACTTCAGGCAACCTAAGGCAATTCTTGGCTGAGTTTGGGGGTTGTATTCTTACTATTCCTATCAAATGAAACACATTTGCAACAACTTCAATAAATATCCTTGACACCATAAAGTCATATGGTCTTCCTTATGGGGCATCGCATTCATGAGGGCATTGAAATTAGAACCTTGTTTCTTTCTTTTAGATCGCAAAGAAAATTGGGTAAATTTGCAAAGTAAAGTAAACCGTCCCGGGCCAGAGAAGTACATTTTCTATTTCATTTTTTAAGGCATTAAGTGTTGCATAAGAAAATATAATCATCTCTACAAAAAATTGTACTAGCTTAGTTAAAAGTCTGCTGGATTCATTTCCAAAGCCACATTGGCTTAAATGTAAAGGCAGATGTGCACATTTTGTTTATATGACTACCCCTGAACCACAGGGAAAACTTGTAAGTCTAGGATGCATTTCTAAGCCTTACTGGTGGCATTCTGATGAAAAATGATGATGATGATCAACCTGAGCCAAGAAACACTGAAGTTGAAAGCTATCTGGAACAGTTCAGGCTTTAACACCCTCACTTTGTCTTAGTCTCTGGATAAATATCTGATGGCTGGATGGCCTATTGAGTTCTGTTTTTCAATTTATTTGGCTGCAGTGCATTCTGGAAAGTGATATTTCTGTGTATTTGTGCCCTTTTGAAGTGTATTTGTGCCCATGTGCATACATACACTGTCTTTTACATACATCTTCCATATGTGATTGTGCCTGTGTTGTTGAAACATTCTTTGCTCATTTCTTCTCTGCCTAGAACACTCTTACGCTTCAGTGCCTTTTTTTTTTTTTTGCTGCGGCTGAAAGAGCAGCAGGCTGTCACAGCTCCCTGCGCTCTGACTGACCACAGCCCACAGCCAGAATGCCAGCATTGCCGGCTGGGCTCTGCAACATCACACAGGGGAGCCATGGGAGCTGTACAGCCTGTGAGTAGAGTTGCAGCTCTGGGCTGATGAGCAGGGCATTGTCAAACAGCCCCCTCCTCTGCTCAGTGCTTGTTACACCACAGTGTTTGGTTTGCTTCCAAAGGAGAAATATGAAAGCTAGAAATATGGATTTATGGTAGATTGACTCCAGACATTAATTGTGATAATAACACTTCCTCGCTGGTCGATAGGAGTGAAGATGATCCAGTAGGCTATCAATATTTGCTTGAGCCAGGACGTATTAAATTGGTCTCATTGTGGTTGCTCTGATATACGAAACATTCCGCATTATTATGGTCTATTTGGAAACAGCTGAGATTGTTTGGGAAACTCTCTACTCAGCAGTACCACACTATTGCATTGACAGAATTTTTAGAAGAAGAAAGATTTTCTGTAATTGGTTTGTGTGTTGAGGTGCAATGCAGTGTGTAAAACATGCAGACATTTAACTGACTGACAACTGCCAACCTCATTATCTTCAAACTGAAAGAATAATTTCTTACAATCAAGTTTAGCTTTTTATATCTGTTGAAAGAAGAATTATTCACCTGTGATTATGCGCATTTTGACAATGCACTTGTGGGTATGTGTGGGCTGTATCTGTATACAGTCAGGCTCCAGGGAGTCCTCCTCTCCAAAGAGCTGGAAAGCCATATAGTACACATAACTGAGGAGATGGTTAATTCAGGTCCCCTGTCTTGGTTAGTCATGGAAGGCTGCTCAGATTCTTCCCTGGAAGCAAGCATCGCATCTGTCAGGCAGAAACAGACAGACTGTGTGGAGGGGGACACCACCATCTGGAAACCATTCAGCCTTAGACTTTGTTTCGTTTTAGAAACCATATTAAACACACTTTAGACTGTGACCTTTTAGAATAGAAGAATAGCCATGTTTACCCAAAACATCATTATTGTTTTATTTAATTTAGCCCTCCTTTTGAGTGTTTGGGGAGGGATCTGTTGAGACAAAATAAGTAGGATTTTAGTCTTGAGGGCAATGGACATTTTAGTTGTTGACTAATGCTCTTGTGGGCAACTGAGCCTCCTTTTTGTTCCTAATTTGAAGTTGACAAGCCACAATTTGATGCTTTTCGAAAGTATCTGTCATGAAGCTATTTCTGGCAGTGCGCAGTGGGCTGGCAGCTGTCAGTGTGGACGGTGACAGGGTCACAGACTGCATTTAGTGGCCTCCTCTGACTCCCAGGCGGCCCTGGAAGTGTTTTGTAGTCATAACACACTGGCTTCGAGGAGATCCAGCAGGGAAGCCACAAATTGCCCGTTGAGAAAAATGCTGAAAGCCAAGTGGATTGGAGATGAATGGTGTAGAATGATAGGATTAGCCACCCTTCTCTGTGGGCTCATTCCAAGGCTGCAAGGAGCATAAGCTCCCATTCATTTTGCCCGACAGTGTTCCCAAAATGCATTCCTGCAAACGATATCTTATAGTGACACATCAGCATGCGCACCCGGCTTGAAGATGACAGCTGATAGCCCCTACTAGATAATCTGTTTCGCATGACAGGGACAGCAAGTGAGGAACAAACAAACACTGTATCAGTGGGATGAGTGACCATGCCCCCAAGATAGACAGCACACTGGGGTTTGTAGGGCAAGTTGACTTAACCTCATCTCAGATTCTGTTTTGGCCAACCAGTTTTAAAAGCATCTCCTCTGTTCTCAGGATTATTATGGAATGTGCTGTAAATAACTTTTACTGTTCCACCTTTATTAATGTAGGTCACTGGTGATATTTGAAAATGTGTTTTTTACTGCTGTATTTAAGTCCACTTGAGGGCCTTTGTCATTATTTATGTTTCCAAATACTACCATATCAAACTTAACCTGACTTTGTACTCCACCATATTCCATTTGGTGTGCTGACTCCCCAAGTGATTAATTAATTTTCATTTATGCAGTGAACAGATAGTGCACAAACTTTTCCTCTATCCGCTTCTCTACCCTTTCTCGTAAATTCTTGTCTGTGAGTGTAAGCGACTCCAGATTTAATTATATAATGGCTGAGAGAAGTATAGAGGCTTGATTGTGCACATACTTGGCTTCTGATCATAGCAAAGTAAACTGTGCCATTAATTGGGATAGAAAGATTAGAGGTTTACTGCTGATCTGCTTACACAACGCAGTTGGTCTGTGTGTCTATATTGCCTGGTATTCCATTTAATTCATATTTTGAATTTCTGCACAATAAAATCCAAGCATTTTCTTTATGCAGTCACATGGCACAGTTTTCCAAGTGAAGGGCACTTCTGCCATGTATCTTTTGACTGCTGCACTGTGCATCATGCACTTGTGCTTTATGAATATAAAGCTCCACATGTCACAGGAGAGTACAAAGGCTAAATGCTGCGTAAGAAAGAGACAGTGCTAAAACAATTTGCTTCAAATGTCGGGTGAATGTTTTTTTCTAACCCATTTTTTGTCTCATGTACACTAAAAGTAAGCATATTGGCAAAACATCAAAAGCAGATTTAGTTTGTTTGTATTCATGTATATATTTATCTTTGCCAGACAAGATTTCTATTCAGTTCTAACTGTATATCATGCTTTCCTCTTTAGGTTTGTTTTGGTTCCTTTTGTCAAGATGTAAGCATTGGATCATTGTTTATCACACTGTTAATCCAATTGAAGATCTAGAGTAAAACCAGACACAAGAAGAAGAAAAAACAGTACAGTATGTGCCGCAGAGGATTGCACAAGGTGTCCCCCAATCAGCGATTAGCTACAATATGTGATTATAACCCAGCCCCCTCTGTGGCCAGACAGCCAGTATTTCTCGTAGTACTCATAGCCCACTTCCAGATACAGTACCTGCATGCATCTCCAAAGGTTAATTAGACTGAAGCTTTCAAAAGGTCACGCCGCCATTTAAATTAGCCATTGCTATTTGTCTGATCCGAATCATTGGCAACACTGGGCCAATTAGATCCAATTACATTGATAGTGGTTGTGGTGGTCTGCCACCTAGTCTAAGTTAATGGCCAGTGGAGCCCCAATTACCCCAGTGCCCTCATTCAGAAGGAGGCAACCACAGCAGGAGGAGCTTCAGGTCTGGGAAAAGGAAAAGGGACAGCCTTGTCAAATCACCTTACCATGACATTCCC
This sequence comes from Nannoperca obscura, assembly GCA_036024295.1. Taxonomy (NCBI): domain Eukaryota; kingdom Metazoa; phylum Chordata; class Actinopteri; order Centrarchiformes; family Percichthyidae; genus Nannoperca; species Nannoperca obscura. The sequence continues at coordinate 24,613 of JAVQJL010084538.1, forward strand.
TTCACTCCGGGGAAGACTGTAGGAACTTTATGTGAGGTGAAATATTAGGATATGTAAAATGTGACATTTCGACACACCTCGAAAGGGGTAATCACAGTTGATGGGGATTGAAGAGGTAATCTCCAGAGTATCTATCTGGAGTGGGCTGATGTGAGCATGCTAGCAAGCTGATTACAAGCACAGGAAGCCCACAGCAATCACAGGAAAGACTACACCCTGTCTCTTACAAAGGCTGCTTCACGTAGATGATCTGTGAAGAAAATGGCAGTAGTTCTGTTTTAGATTAATGTACTCTGACAATAATAAAGGCTCTTCAAATAAGTTAAGTACTAAAGCACAGTCAGGCAGTATAAGACTGGCTCAGCACTCAGGCTGGTTTCACTTCATGTTTTTCTTTGCTGCTATACCTGGCTGTGAGGAGCTCCTGGAGACATTCTCCTGAATTTCTATGAGGGTCATATCCCTCTGCAGTAACATCTGAGAATAGCAGCAACAGCTCACATCCAACTGAGGGACTGTCGGAGGAAGTTGTTGATTAAACAGATGTCGTTCCTGCCATACGCTATCAGACAAGAATACCACAATAAGCATTAATTAAACATACCTGAAGAATGTGGGCAACACAGGAGAACAAAAGCCAGTTCTATCTTTGTTTCTGCTTCACAACAGGAATAGAAAAAGTGACTTGATTTTGATTCTACCCAAGGAAATATTAGTTATTGACAATTAGTTCTGATTAGGAATTTTGCAGCATTGGAATGAGTAATTTGCAAAAATGTTGATTTTCAAAGTAAGTCATTTGTCTGAGGGAGGCTACTTTTGAATCACATTGTTTCCGACAACAGAAAAACTCATGTAGAGACGTGGCGTCTTGTTTGCTTTTGAAGCCTCCAGAACTAAACCAATACATACATTTCAACAAAAATAACCTAGTCCTTGCTGTACACCTGAAAGCCAGTTATTTTCCTCTAGTGGGCTTCCATCTGGTTAGAGCTGTGCTTGAGTCTGAAACACCAGTGTCATCAAACATTTTTTCCACCACTTGATAAATGCTTCTCCTTTGATCAAAGGAGCTGAGCAGGAAAGGAGGATGTGAAATACATTATATGCAAAGCGGGCCTCTTTCATAGCCTGACAGTTGCTTCTCAACAGAGTAAATCTCAGCAATCTCACAGATACTGTAACAGATTGCTGTTCATCGGCAGCAGACCTTGGTGAAATGAGTTCTTGTTTACATCATTATGGTTAATTACCATGCAGAATCAGTCCAGCCAAAAGCGCCTGTTCTGTGTGTGTGTGTGTGTGTGTGTGTGTGTGTGTGTGTGCGTGTGTGTGTGTGTGCGTGTGCGTGCGTGCGTGCGTGCGTGTGTGCGTGCGTGCGTGTGTGCGTGTGTGCCTGTCTGTCTGTCAAGCCGGACAGAACTGTCACACTCTGTCATCTCATTACTAATGCCACACTATCCCCAAGGTAACGCCTCATGCTCCTCCTCCTTGAGTGGGTGGGGCTATCTAAACAGGGTAGATAAATGAAAAAACACCAAAACCCTTTTTATATGTAATCATGTACAAATCAACCAGTCACCTTCTACCTCCACCCGGTCCACATGTCTTGGTGACACATTATGCTGCAATTGTGATACGCATGACAACATTTTCAATTTAACACTTACAGTTGGATATTTTAATTATTATTGAGTGAATAGGAATGAGAAAGCTGAATCTGTGCGTTCCTCCTAATGCACTTAATTAAAGTTACATGGCGAGATGTTTAACATGACTCTTCATCTGAAAATAAGCTTCTCGCACAGTTATGCATAAAGAAAGAAACATCATGATAGAGCAAGCAGTCATTGTGAACATGTGATGTATTAGCGCTAATCGGGTTAGTAGCTCTACCACAGAGTCTTAGTTATACTCCAGTGTCAAATCTAGTTCTTTGGCCTAAAAGCGCTTTTCTCACAGTTTTTCATTTGTGGTTTTTATGAAGCCAGGTGTTGAACCCAGTGTCGACCTTGCCAGGGCCGTGTCCATGAAACTGGAATTTTCTGGTCTATCACACCCAATTATCCTTCAATCAGAGTCCCCGGTCTTACAGATGTGTTTGGTTGAAGTACAAGGTCTCTCTAGTGTGATTTTGACACACAGGGGACATTCTTTCCTGCTCTGGTTGTACACATGAAATGGTTTTAAGGGAAGAAATCAGATGGCATCTCAGATAAAGATGAATGTCACCCAAAGAATAATTTATGTGGTTATTTGTAGCTTTTGCACTGAATAAGTAGCACTTGTGCGCATGGTACCAAACATGAAGATACAGCAGAGTATATTACATTAACACCTTTAGACAGACAAATTAGTAGTCTGCCAGGCTGCTTAAGGGCGTGCTAACTGTTCCACTCTTTCTTAAGTTGCTCTTTTCTCTAATGTTCTGTTTATACACAGAGGACATAGAAGGAAATAAAAAGTCCATGATCAGCTCTTTATTAGGCTCCCCTATGTACTGATATTAAATATGGGCCCCTTCTAATTAATGCAAGGTAGTATTGCTTTTATACAATTAGAATAAACTATTTCTACATAAGACTGAAATGGTGAATGATATGAATGAAAATTTGGTTCAGTGATGATATTTTGTTTGTGTTGAGTGATGAAAGATTGGTTGTTGTTTTTTTAAGTGAGGGACAAACCACATTGTTCTCTTTGTTTCTCTTTGGAAAAATACGGGGTAACATTTTGTTTAATCTTATCACCTTGAATAAGTTCTTTATCTTTGCAGTTGACATTTACATTTTAAACTTATTAGTTATTGTTTCTGCTCTGAGATTAATAAACAGTTATTCACTGTAGGTTTTGTCCTGATTTTCCATAGCAATCCTTTTCCTAACCTGAAAACATCTTGAGCATAACTTTCCTGTGTTTTGTTAATACAGTGTTTTATCAAAGAGAATGCATAAGGCAGAGAGCTGACAGCTATTGGGAGAATGATTGTAGTTCTTTGCATGTCTACATCCTGGATATGTATAAAGTCAGAAATGTATATTTATAATAGTCCCCATCTGCTTGGCACATTTTTATGATCAGCATTGTTTGGTTTGATGACAGCAAACTGGGAACTGTGCATGTTGTGTTGCCCAATTGGCCAGCCCATATTTATGCATACATATAAATATAAATAAATAAAAAAATAAATAAAAAAAAAATATATATATATATATATATATATAAAAATATATTTAAAAAAAATAAATATATATACACTACCGTTCAAAAGTTTGGGGTCACATTGAAATGTCCTTATTTTTGAAGGAAAAGCACTGTACTTTTCAATGAAGATGACTTTAAACTAGTCTTAACTT
>JAVQJL010084544.1:0-22531 GCA_036024295.1 Nannoperca obscura
GTGTGTGTGTGTGTGTGTGTGTGTGTGTGTGTGTGTGTGTGTGTGTGTGTGTGTGTGTGTGTGTGTGTGTGTGAGAGGCGAGTGGGGCACGCAGGTTGATGACCTCCGTCGTGGCAGCAGCACCTGACAGATCGCGTGTGCTGCACTGAGCATACTTCCTCACCGTGGCAACCCACCCTGCCGACCCCCCCCTCCCCCACACCCCACCCCCCCGCCGCCCAACATCCTCTCCTGCCAGGGCACAGAAGGCTAATGCACTCCACCTCGCCACAGTGGCCCGGGGGGCAGACACATATGTGTGTGTATGCGTGTGTTTGTTTGATAGTGGAGCCACTCTACGCTTACAGTATCACGCACATCTAAATGCTTTGGTGAGATGGCAGTCAGGCACTGTTCTTCATCCCCATGCCTATACATCGCTTTCACTTCCCCCTCAGTAAACACACAAGCACACATGCACATCCAAAACAAACAAGCAAACAAACACTATGCTTCCTCTGATACTGCCCAAAGGGCATCAGCAGTCCACAGTGCCAACAACAATGATTCGACCTGACACAATAGAATGACAGTAAAGTACAGTATGTCTCCACAGGCCAATTACATAAAATAAAATTCTAAATACCAACTAAAGGCAAAGCAGCACGAGTTACAGGGACAACTAACAGCAACAGACTGCATTTGTCATAAAACAAATCGCCTCAAACACTCAACACGTCACCCTAATCCTTTGTTTTTCTTCATTCTTTGAAATGCTTGTATGGTATGACATAACTGTAAAAGCCAAAAGCACTAAACAATAAGTTTAATGTCATGTTACTGAACACTGACTACATTTCTACGTATTCTACGTATGAACATTTTGCATATTTAGTTTCAGCAGTTATAATGTAAAAATATTCCATTCTAGTGTACCAAAAAGTGAATACATTGGTGTATACAGTATGGACTAATACAAGTGGGAAAACACTTCCTGACTACAGTGGATGGCTGTCAACACACACAACACAATCAACACTGTGTAGTAATTTATACATTTCCTCCAGCCCAAAGGATTTCACTTAGTGCAGCTTTAAATTCCATAAACACAGAATATGATGAATGTGGCTGACAGGATACAGCCTGTGCTTGTAGTAGTAGATTTAAACATTTGATCGCAGTTACAAAACATGGCTGGGACTCACCAACAAGCAATGAAGAACGGGCAGCAGTAGCCTAAAGATATTGTCAATAGCACAGTAGGGAGGAATGCCAGTCTGAGGCCACATTTGGAAGTGAAACGTCACACTCTTCACTGGGGCTCAAAGGATTTTTTCTTTTACTACGTGTTGTTCCATCTTTGCTTGTGAATGTGCTGCCAGTCACAAGGATATGTAGAAAGTCAAGTTAGAGTACTGGCCGAGAACTGGACCCAGTAAATGGCCCAAAATAATAATATAATAATAATTGATTGCAGTGAGGATAAATTATGAACAAATTAATTGACAATTAAATGGGAAAAAGTTTAACACCAACACTAAATGGATGCTAAAAATCGGATGTGGGTTTTTCATGAGATTTTTCTTGTTTTCCCATGTGCAGTCTCCAACAAGTCTTAAATTCCAAGTAAAGCTAACTGTCAGTAAATATGAGTCATTGTTTTGGATTGTTTAGGTCCACAATGAATTTGTGAGGAACATTGAGAACACCTCGGTGGAGAGCCTAATACAGAAACTGGCCGAGAGCAAAGGAACTGGCAAGGAGAGACCAGGTAAGCCACCAGAGCCTTAAATGTTTTATTCTTACAAGTGTTTGTCAGTGTCTGTTTAAATTAGTGGTCAGTGGAACGGGCCTTCTGCTCGTTCCTGCCTTGCGGGGAGGGGAGGGGTGTATAGAGAGGGGCAATTAGAAGTAGGAGAGGGCCATCAGAGTCAATCATATTAATCTGCTGTAAAGGTAGGCAGGCTTGGCATTCCAGTAAGCATGTGACACACTGGGGCTTTGCTGTGCTCGCAGACTAAGCAGGCAGAACCAACCTTTTCAGGAGGTCAGAGCTCAACAATGACTCTTGTGTAAACTTTGCCATGCCACAATAATCAAGGGAATACTCCTCAGACTCCCTTGGCTCCACCCCCCTCACCTCCCTCTCTTTCTCTCTCACACACACACACACACACACGCGAAGCTAAATCCATTGATAATTAGTTACTCTAGCTTGACTTGTACACAGTCAGCTCTTTTACTTTTACTGATATGAATCATTCTGTGAAATCCGATGCATGTGAACAGTTTAAATATCCAGTGATTTCGCTCGTCCCCGTACTTGTACTACATTACGTCAGGTCACAGGCACAAAGGGTTCACCTCTGCTGTGTTTGTGTGTACACAAATGGTGACCCCTGTGTCCAGACGCTGGGTCCGGGGAGTGGTGGCCTTCATTTGTTTGGACAGCAGAATTAATTGAGGCTAAAAAAACGGTCACAAAATTCCTCTTGTATCAAGCTGTTCATTAGGGATTGCGCAGCAGCTCCGGCCCTGTCAGAAAAATAACCTGTCTGTCCCCTGATTAAATAGCTGAACGGATGGCCGGTCCAGTGCCTGTAGCGAGAGAGAGGTTGAATAAACTTTCTATTGCGGAAACAATCCCAAAGTGACACGCTGCAAGGCAGGGGGGTTCGGAGTGTTCAACGATATCCAGCTGAGCTGTCAACTGGCGGTGGGCCAGACACGCAAACCCCCTCTGCCCCTCTCCCACTCCCAGTGCCATGTGAAGCATATGCAATTTAAAAAACCATTCTCCGCTCATGCGTGACTGCATGCTTCCCTCACAAAGAGTAGAAAGAAAAGAAACATCTTCCCCTGTATAAACAAAGTCGTCTGTCTGTTTAGGAGATGTTTAAACAGTTCCTAATGTCTGCCCAGATTTAGGTAATATTCATGTGTCCGGTGTTTAGACTTTTTCTTGCAGTTGGTGCGCATAAATATTGTCAGATGCAATCGCAGGATGCTAGCGGCAAAGAGTTCCTGCTCTGCCTGGGCCTTACGTAGATCCACAGTATTTGTTAAACATCCCAGAGCTCAAATCAAAAAATGCAATTTGTAATTTACCAGCAATTTCCCCAATTTCTGGGTCCTTATTTATTTCCTGTGTTTGACAATATCTACAAGTGATGCATTTAATGAAAGGTGAGGTCACATGAGATGATTATGAGCTGTCTTTCCAGGAAAAGATCTACCTTAAGCCTCATATTGGTACCTGTTTTATGTCAGCACAGTGACCGAATGAGGACGATAGAATTACCGTCCCTCTCACTTCCTCCCACGAGAGAAAGTTCTCGAATGAGCGCGCCAATTTAGTTTTGATTGGCATGAAGCGCTTGCGCGCACACAAACGCGCGCCCAGCCGTTCGTGCTGTCGCTGTGTATTCGCCGGCAGTGAAGAGGCCCTGATATTGCACAGTAGAGTAGATCGGTCATTGGTTTACTTTATCCACTTCACTTGGCGTGATGCATGCCTCTCGTGACTCGCCGCTTCCCTGCGCTTCACTCAGCATTGCACACGCCAAACAATGCGTCAATTCTGCTCATGACTGGCATCCTCTGGGGGAGACCGCATTGGACAGCAGCTACTGTATACGTTTTGAGTTAAAATATCATTAGCTTTGTTGTTTTCAGGTCAAGGCATGTTAGTGTATCGGAAATCTTGCCAGAGGGTCCTGCCCCATCTCCCTGTCTCTCCCTCTCCTGCTCATCTTGTAAGCTATTAAGCTTTCTAGTTATGTGCATCATATCTATTTCTCTCTGGTCTGATAGCAAACACAGAACACTGCGTGTTCTCCGGGTCGTGCAGTAAAATACATTATAGCGTGTGTTAAACACAATCCTAAATGATTGTAGTTTGTTCCATTATATAGCCGATGTGTCACTTTCTAATAGAAAAGATCTCACAGACAGCAGCAGCCCAACCTCCCAGAATCCTCTGATTGACACGTACACTTATTGCACCTCTTGCCTTCGGATTTCCTTCATCTTTCAGTGTGTGTGTGTGTGTGTGTGTGTGTGTGTGTGTGTGTGTGTGTGTGTGTGTGTGAGCATGTGTATGTTAAAGCTCCATCCCTTTAGAAAATGTTTGCCGAGGCCCACTTGAAAGCGTGACAATCCGAGCAGGGGGGGGGCCTCGGAGGTGAATGTGTATAATTGATGAGCATTTTATTTATATAAATTTTAATTAAATGAAATAGAATAAAGTGTAAATTTTGTTGTCTCATGCTGTTTTCTGAATAACCAAAGGCAAAGTTGTTGTTATTATTATTATTTAGTTCAAATAAACCCATGGCTGGTTGCGCTCCAAGTAATATCACGGTCGTCGGCTGGAATGGTGATGACAATTTGTTAGTTCAGTCTAATAATCGAGGTTGCCATGATACCGTGATCATTTTTGTGACTTTGCATGTTCGCGTGCGCTCGATTATGTTTGTTTGTTTTACATACGCTCTGGCCAGTTTTTGCATGCCGGAGAGGAGGAGAGAAGGGCACGTCTTAAGCCTGAGAGCAGATTTGTCCATGTGGCTTAACACTTCGCTGCATGTAATCTCAGGCTCGTTTGTCTTACTGTAATAGGGTTAGTGCATTTGAGTGTCCCATGTGGGCAGGTTTAGTTTCAGCTCAGTTTAGTCTTCATACCTGCTGCTCTATTGTGAATACCGAGGCACCTGCGTTGATTTAGACTTTAGGTTCGTGATGGTAGTGATTGGTGTGTCACAGGTGGGGTTATGCGTGTGCCTCTGTGAGGAAGACTCTGCTGTAGAGTAGTGCTTTTGTGTTCCCGGGAGGGAGTGTCACATCTCTGTGAGGGCCACCAGACGCACAGTTGACTCAGCTATTGACCCTGTCTGCCCTCTGGGACCAGCCCAGCTCTGTTTGTATACACACTCTTTATGGCACACCAGACTGCATGTTGTGTGTCTACCAAAGTGTGTGTTGTGTGTGTGTGTGTGTGTGTGTGATTATTGCGTGATGTACATTCACAGCATTCACAGCAGTGGGTCCTTGACCCTTTCTGTGCCAAATGGATTTTTCTTTTGTCTCATTAGGGCCGATTGAGTTTGAGGAGTGCAACGCAGCTATTGCAACCGAAGGTAAGTCTTATTACAAAGTTACAGATATAAGAAAGATTTGACACTGCAAGTGGCATTTCACTTAATTAAAGCATTGAATGTTTAAAGCAAGTTTTTATATTAAGGTGCCAAACCCAGAAAGAGAAAACCATTTGGCATCCCAGGTCGTAGGAAAGACAAGGACACAGACTCCACGTGAGTGAAGGCTTATGCTTCTTGTGTCCTGAGTCCCCAACACAACTTGCACACTTATTTTGGTTTCCCCTCTTCTTCTCCTTCACAATGTGATGATTTTGTTTTCCAGGGAGTCCACAGAAGTTGAAGCTGCTGTGAGTATAATCTTCAGCAAAACAACCGCGTGGGCTTCGTGTGTCATTTTGATTTCAAACAGGAGGAGGTGTAAAAGATCCGTGTTCATTTTATTCTGCCATGTATTTCGCTGCATCACACTCGTCTGCAGTCTGAGGCTAGAAAAAAACTAGTACTGTAGATCATCTCTCTCTCTCTCTCTCTCTCTCTGTCTCTCTCTCTCTCTCTCTCTCTCTCTCTCTCTCACCCCTTCTGTTTGTTTTGTAGATTTGCTCATTCATTCACTCAGTCATTCATGTCTCTGTGTTTGTGCTTGCAGAACACTGCCAATGGCGCTCCCCCTGGATACTATGGAGCCATAGACATCCAGAACGCTGTAAGCAAGCTAATACACACAGAAACACACACACACACACACACACACACACACACACACACACACACACACACACACACAGTAGATATTTACATTTCATTTACATTAACATTTCAAAAACATATAGAAATTTGAAAAAATAAAGTACTTGTTACCCTCTATTACTATTCGTGTATCCTCTAAATTAGTGAACTGAAGATGAGGAAGTGATTATTTCCTGTCCATTTACAACATTGGAAACAAAATACCATAAAATCTATATTGATAAACTACATGATCTAAACTTTTGAATTGTATAATATTACATGCATTGGCTAATTTAATTACATTTTTCAAATATATCTTTTGTGTTCATTGAATACGTTGGATTTAAAACATCATTTTTTTCCTGTTCGTGTTTTGTAGAATGTTCCCCAAGTCGATGCAGAGGGCTTCTGTATCAGACCGGAGGCAAATGAAAACGATATCCTTTATTACTTGTCTCGGTGCTGTTCACACTCTCAGGCTCAGTCCAGCTTATAAGAGTCCAGGATCTGTTACTGTTTGCTTTTCTGTTCACACTCATCTGCAGTCTGAGGGCTCATCTCTGTCTCATCTCTGTCTCTCTCTCTGTCTCTCTCTGTCTCTCTCTCTCTCTCTCTCTTTCTCTCTCTCTGTTTCTGCTCTGTGCCTGTTGTCGTTGTCTCCCTTGACTTTATTTGTTTTGCTCACATGCCAAAGAGAATTCCTTCTATTCGTCCAGCGACTCAGAGGACGAAGATGAACCCAGGAAGTTCCACGTAGAAATAAAGCCTGTTCAGCCAAACAACGGCACGCATCAGAACCGAGCCACCATCGACGAGCTTAAAGCCTCCATTGGAAACATCATGCTGTTGCCCTCAACCTCGGTATGGCTTCACGACTTACTGAAAACACAGCAAAGACTCAAAATCCCCAAACGCAAACCTGCTGCTGCCCTGCTCTGCTGCAGCAGACGTCTGCACTGCCTTTGCAACACTAGAGGGCAACAGGAGAATGTGTAACCTCTGTGGGGCAGATGGAAATGCCATTTAATGGTAACATCCCCCTAGATGTTCACCATTAGTCACTTTTTCTTGACGCTTATTTTATTTACATTGGAAAAGCCCATGTGTTATGTCTAATTTATTTTATATGCCAGATCGGCTTCTGATTCACTAAAGTTCCTGTTTGCACACATTTCCTGTTTGGCCTTTACTTGGAATTCAGTTTTATCAAGAACTCTGAAACAATAATTTCTGAGTTAAGTATCTGATGTTGTTGGCCTTTACTGCAGACTCACACACATGCACACTGCCCTCCTTGTAGGCACTTATGGGGGGGCTTTGCAGCAGTGGCCAGCGGGCTACACACACACACACACACACACACACACACACACACAGACAGAGAGAGCCCAGTCTGATCCGTGACCTCAGTCATGGAGCCCTTCATTCAGCTCCTTGTCCCTCACCATCACTCAATCTCTGAATCACTCTCTGCTGCTCTGTGAAAATAGATGCGGCCATTAAATATTTCAAACCACTACTGCTCGTGTGCAAACATGCACCGCGTGTGCACTGAGCTGCCGCTGTTGTTAATGTTGTTGTGGAGCGGCTGAGAGGGCATGCTCAGTGTCGCAAAGGGGGTCTAGTGGGTTTCACCCGCCGCACTCCCCGGCTGCACATGAAACGAATGTCACGGCATCTTCTTCCCGGCTCTGGCTCCCTCCCTCATCCTCGTCTCCCTTCCTCTGCTCTCACCACTGTTTCTCCTGGCTGTTTGTGTTGTGCCTCGCTCTTTTCCCCTCGTTTCTTTGTTTGCTTTCGCTCTTTGGGTTTTATTGGAGCCCACTTGTTCTAGACAGGACTCTGTTGTGGTTATTTATGAATACTTTATTGGGTTAGTTGCCTGGTTTTTACAAATGTTTTTTTTCCACCCTAGGAATTAATGATAAAGATAAATTACATTACATTATAAGTTTATAGAGGATGTTTTTTTTCTATTTAATGTAACAAGATTTGGGAGGAAAGATGTTCTCTTTTAAACCTTTGACTTTGTTCATTGCAGTTTGGTTTTGGTTGTTGTCGAGACTCAAACCCACAATTACTTTCTCATCCTAAAAGTACAAGCAGTTTGCGTGTGTTGACTCTGATTTGCATTTAAATACCAGAATAGTCATTAAATTATATTTGCCTTCCTCTCTGTCTGTTCAGATCTCTGTTTCGCACCCTTTTCCTATTTTATATTTACTGAAAAGTTCTGGATTCAAGTTAAGCCATACATCCAAGGTGATGACGAACGTTGCATCATCTGGTGTGAATTATTGAGGGATTTTCTTTTTCTTTTTTTTTTTCTTCCCCTCAGTGCTCATTTTTCTGTCTTATTCATTTCTCCTCCTGTTTGGTTCCCCCTCTGCGGTGTTCCCTTTATTGAAATAGCAATGGAAGTCGTGTGTGTGTGGCCAGCAAGAGCCGTAATTGAACCCATTTGCCGCTTAGCGCCTGTGGGACTAAACCCTGGCCTCACAGCTCTACGGTGGTTAAACGCTTTTTGCTATGTTCCTTAAACCCATTTTGTTTCTTTTTCTCCCCTCCTCCCTCGACAACCCCCCTCACATCCCCCCAACCTTTCTCCTTGTGCGAATAAATTCTTTATTGAAACTGATGCTCTAAGTTTCCATTGGGCTGGTGACCCTCAGGAGTGCATCTTGCATATCTTGTGTTACGCAGCATGACACGACAGATTTATGTGCTGAAAAAAGGGGCTCCGTGGAGGAAGTTGGTGAAGTGTTGGAGGCACGCTCTCTGATCGTTGCGTGGGCTTCGACGCACGGTTTTGCGCTGCTGAATTTTTCACCCTAGGTTTAACGTCTGGTATGTGTGAGTCCAGAGTAGTCCTGTGATTTACTGTCTTTAACTCTGAAGTGGAAAATTCCCTTGGCCACTGGGAATAATTAATAATATCGTTTTCGACCCTCGAAAGCATTTTTTCCCCTCTATTTTCATTGTGGTTTATACATTTGAAATCTTACATATTGTTACATCAACACTATCAAAGGCTTAACGCTTCAAACCATTTGACGTTCAAAAAGCACTGTAGAAGTTTGAGCTTCCAAAAGTTGCACTTGTTATATTAAAGCAGAGAAAACCACGATAACTCTTAAAATACTTTGTTAAAAGCGTGTCTAGTTTTATGTGTCCTGTAGAGAGAAGGATCAGTCTTATTTGTGATTTTATTTCCCCTAACAAACTAAGCAACAGCCTTCTGACAAGTAAAAGTTGCAAATGTGTGCATGCATCTTTGATTAATTCATTAAATTATTAATGTCTGTTTTTGTTTTCAGGGACAGATACGGAGGAACCCGTCCAGTGAGTATTTTCCCTTGTTTGACCTCTCTGTGTCTGTGTGTGTACGACATCTCAGCTACATTTCTCTTGGCGCAAGATGTTTTTAAAGAGGTTTCCTGTAAAAAAAGGAAAATCCTGAAACCTAGCCAAAACCAACATATCCCGAGGAAAAAGTAAATAACTGTTATTTTCTATAAATGTGAGCTTGAGGGACATTTCCCTCCTATGGTACAAATAAGATTAATTGCTTAATTAGCTGTTTATAGTTTGACATGTCACTTGAAAGTTTGGAAAATGCTTAATTTTAACTGTTATGTTTTCAAGGTTAGGAATATGCTTGAATTTGAATATACTCGCTTGATTTTTCAACATAATCTGTTGTTTCATCGTCGACACAATCACTGTAAACCAAAAATCTTTTAATATTTCAAATGAAACCATCCCGTCGTCGTGTTTGTTTGTTTTCTTTTGGCATTTATAGTTAAATTTGACAAAAAAGTCTTTGAAAGTCTTGACATTTTTGGTTTAGGTACCTTGAAAATGCTTGAATTATATTCTCAAAAAGCGGTACGACGCCTGTATACCTACAGGTCACGTAACATGCTGCAGAAAGCACTGAATATTAATACAGAACGTTTTCAGAGTGAATGTTTTTCTTCTTCACAGAAGTTGCTTTCACATGCCGTGTTTGTATGTAACTGTAAAGTGTTAATGCTCACATTCTGCAGCTCAAACACTGATAGACATGAATTTACACAAGGTATTGCATTGATAGAAGTATACTCTAAACACGCTTAGGGATCACAGGAGTATCTACATTAAGCTCTAAGGCTCAGGGTCCTGGTGAGTATGTTTTCTCTCCTGTAGTTGGCCTACACCCCCCGCCACCCCACCCCCCCAATTCCTCCAACTCCCACCTCCCACTCCCCTTTGGAGGCTACAGCTGCTGCAGCCAGCTGACACAAGCTAACACCGCTGCCACTGTGTTCTCTCCCTGCAAACCTTCGGTTTTATGTTTTGCAGAATTTACGCCCATGTATGGTTTAAATATCCGGGTCCTCTTACCTCTGTTTGCTGCTTCAGGTTGCTTATATGGATCTTTGCAATGTATTGTAACACTTTAGGAAGGGGCCCAAAATAACAGAGCATTTTATTTTTAGTTGCAAAATCACGCTGTCCCCCTGTGGTAAAGTGTTACCATCACATCTGAAGTTAACCCTTTGCAGTATTTGGGTAAGATTTGCAGGTTTTACCATGTTAGGCAGACACAGAAACAATGTTGTATCTAACCCAAATCTTACTGCAAATATATTCCTGTGACTTTTCATGGCAGATGGGGGTTCTACCTTGTTGAGTCAAAACCCTCATTTCTGTTTCTGCTTTAAGGTGTGATGTAATTTAAACATGACTTTTGGCAAATGCTAGCCAGTGAAAACCACTTGTGTTGGGTTTTTTTACATTTTATTTTGTAGCAGCTGTCATCACTCTGTGCAGCTCTGTGGGCCCTAAGTTTCTGTTGGTTTTTCTCTCACTGCAGGTGATGAGCTGGCAAAACCCAGGGTGCCAACATCATATGAGTATGTATGCGGGTGCTCACGCCTGCCACGTTTTTCACCGTGTTCATAGTATCCGTGCTTTTCTTAAATTGTTGTTTGTGCTGCTTTTTGAAAATGTAGCAAAGCTTGACTTGACTCTCTCTCTCTCTCTCTCTCTCTCTCTCTCTCTCTCTCTCTCTCTCTCACAGTATGGCCAACAACGACCTTCTGTCTCTGGACCCGTTCAGCCCGGCTCTCGCGGCAGGCTCCTCTTTCTCTCCGCCCCCGTCAGCAGGTAAGCCCTGAAGCCTGATCGTGGCCTGATTCCTGTGCACAGATACAGAATGTTTTCACAACTGAAGAGTTTGACCTATCACACTGTAATAAGAGGTCACTGTTAGAGTCCTCATGGTTTAAGTCCTGGTGGCTCCTGGCTGTTGACACCTGTGGTTACTGGTGGTTTTATACTACAGCCCAGAGATTATAACTTTAAGGAGCAACCGCGCTACAAGCATTCTGGTTTTTATTGTGTCGAGCCAGTGATCCGGTCCTTTTTACTCTTTCTGTTCCTTGATCTCATCACCTCTCTATGCACTGTGCAGCCTCTCCCCTTCCCCTCTCAGTTGGACGCTACTCAGTTGGACGCCTCTCCTTGCAGAGTATTCCCAGATGGAGGGACTGACCCCTAAGGTCAACAGAGCATTGGACTTAAATTAAAATGACAGGCCTTTTCTCTCCCGGTTTGCAGTTTGTCTTTTCAGTCATTTTCCCAACTTTCTACAGCTCCCCTGTCTTTTTCTCTAGGCCTGAACAGTATTTGCAGTTCTATGTGCTGTACTTTAGCTTCTTATAAATCTACAGTCAGACTCCCCTAAGAGACATTCAAGTGTTTGTTTTACTTTACAGGTTTTTGGAGCGTTGATAGTGTGATTCTCAGGCTTTACGTGCATGACACCAGTGTTTAAACAGAGTGACATTAGCGCTGACCCATTGCCTAGGTTAATCGTAATCCACAGTTAATTGGCACCTAGTTGAGGTCAGGGGGTCGGCCATAAAGCCCACTGGCACGTATGTTGTCAAACAGTGTCTCGTTACTGTCAAAGGTCTTGGCTTAAAAGTCAAAAGAGCATCGTACAGTGGGCTGATTAAGATTGGGTGATGGGAATTAAGTCCTCAGCCTGTTAAATCTCTCTGTGTACAGTGTAGCAGTATTAACAGCTCCAAATGCACACATGACACATTAAACAAGTCTAGTCTGTGAGGTTTTAAAAGATTAAACTCTGACTGAATTAGGTAGAGATTCAAAATGTATGATTTCTTTTTTATTTATGTCATACATTGTATTTATGTTTTTTTTTTTTTTTTTCAATTTATTTAAATATCAATTTAAATATTTTCATTTGTTTTACTTTTTGTCTTTGCTTTTATTTTATTGCTCAATGTTTTATTTACGTTATTTATTTTAACTTCTCTCGTTAGACCTTGCCTCTCTCTTCCTTTCAATCCCTCCATCTCCATCTGTTCTGATGAATGACTCAGACGTCTTTCTGCCAGAGGCACCAGGTAAAACGTGTGTGCTGCGTTTATCAGTCGCTGATTTAAAGGAAAAGAGCTTGAAGCTCTCGTCAGTTATCATGTTGCATGGTGTTCATGCTCCATTTTTGCTTTTCTTCACATAAACCTTAGAGCATTCTTTACTTCAAATGCATGTGAACATGTGTGAGAGTCTGACTGACAGACTGACTTGTACTTTAATTATCAGGACATTTATTGCTGATTAGATACATTTTAGTTGTTAAATATAAAACCAGTATACACATGCTAGTATCTAACAGACAAGGACATCTTAATCTAACAAAAACTGGTAGAAACGTATGTGTAAGTATGTGTGTCTGCTGTTCTAGTGTTGTTTTCTCTTTATCTTCTGCCAGTAAAGCCTTCATTTTGAGGCAGTGATAGCTGCTAAGGTGCTGCCACCTTTTGAGGGGTCGGTTTTGTGGTTTTCTAAAAGTGTGGTCAGTTTACCTTCTATACTTTGTCATGATTATCGCCCTGCCAATCGCATCAACCCCTTCAGCTGAGACGGTGCCGCAGCGGGAGCCATCTCCTCCCCCGGCAGAGTGCCAACAATCCAAAGAGAGAGATGTCTCCTCTTTCTCCTCGTCCACATCCTCTCCCTGGGACTCGCCAGAAAACCCTTTCCAAGCGCTCAAGCCCGTGCCGGCGAGGGCCCAGAGCGCCCCCATCACCCTCCCGGCTGAGCCAGTCGACCCCATCAAAAGCCCGGCTGCTGCCAGCCCTCCAAAGAGCGTCGACGCCTTCTCCTCAGTGTCCTTCTCCTCCGGGTCCTGGTCTCAGAGCCAGTGGATCGCCTTCAGTGATAATTTCGCTCCACCTCGCCGTCAGGTCTCGGGGGCGTCTGCAAAGGAGCTCCGGAGGCCCCAGTCTGGCTCCGGCAGGTCAAGTCGCTTCCTCTCTGATGACTCTGCCGACGCCTACTGCAAAGCGGCGGGCAGCAGGGAAGACGGCAACCCCTGTTTCTCTGATGTCTTCTCTGGGATTACAGATAGGGCGATGGCAGCGTCTCCATCAGGCAAAATATTCAATGGTAACATTATTACTGATGCTGGAGACTTGTGTTGTGCCTGAGGTTTGGAGTTTCAGTTCTATATTTTGTTTTATTTTAACTGTATGTTCTCATTTTGTGCATTTGTTTTGTATTTTGAATCTTTTCTGTAATTTTTTATTTTATTTTATTCTGCTTATCTAACTCTGCCCGGTTTGCAACATGTTTGTCTAAGAGTTTATTTTTGTGAAATTGATTTTGCACTTTGTTTTACTTCCTGTTATGATTTTTAATGTTTGTAAACATGTTTTTGCTGTTGTGTTTTTTTGATGCATGATGGTTTTGACTCGACTGAAGCCCAGTTGCAACACGTGGATACATGTTGGTTTGTTTGTTTGTTTGTTTGTGCCTGACTCCCATGCGGTTTAACTGTCACTAACCGGTCACACGGACACTTGTTCCTCTGCGCAGTGCCGGTACCACACCGACCCACGACGCCGCTGACAGCTGGAGCCTTGGTGCCCCCACCGCGACCCTCCTCCAGGCCCAAACTCCCCACTGGGAAACTCACAGGAATCAATGAGATTGTGAGTAATTACAACTCCCCCTATATGTGACATCCAACGCGACATTTACTGCTGGTAAAATGAATACCATCCTGTTTGATTGGCTCCCTTCACTCAGGTACGGCCGTTCAGCCCACCCAAGACATCTAACGCCAGCCCCCCTCCCACTGCACCCCTCGCCCGCGCAGAGAGCTCCTCCTCCTTGTCCTCAAATACCTCACTCAGCGCCGGAAACACCCCCACTGTCGGTAAGCCTCCTCAGCCTCCTCCGTGTATAGAAAATCTCTTTTTTTGGACTATTTATTCTCCCTTTCCACATCCCTTCACCCGCCTGTCACATAGCTTTTGTCTCTGCAACACAATGTGCTGTTTTCCTCTTCCCTCACTACTGTCTCCTTCCTTCCTTCCTTCCTTCCTTCCTTGACTCCTCTCCTTACAGGAGCCGAGCACACCTTTGCTCCCCCCTTCTCCTCCCCAGAGCCAGAGCTGCTCTTCCTCTCTCCTTTCTTTCTACTAAGTCAAAGTGAGTCTGCCTTTCCAAACTCGTGTTTCCCTTAAGAGACGCTTCTTTCCGTGGTGCTTACAGCCATCATCTCCGCTCTGCATACATTTCACTGATGCTAAGAATGTCATCTCTAGGGCCTCTCTAGGGTTAGCTCTTCGTTCACGTCTATGCGATCACATCAGCCGTTGTCAGCTCAGGGCTCACCTTCCACCATCACACATTCAAGAACTGGCTTGCAACTGTGCTCGGCATCGTCACCTCCTCACACGTGTTCATCTCCTCTTTTCTTCTGTATGGCTTTTATTTTGGTGTAAAGAGGATGATGTGTTCGTAGCGAAGCTGCCTACCTTTGAGAAGCGGTGTGAAACACCAGCAGGTATGGTTGAAGTTCGTACAAGAGGATTCTCCTCTGTGTTTAACTAAAACTAACACTGGTCTGCTGGACGGGCTGGACGGACATCAGCTGGATATCTTGCTTTGCAGTGATTGCATTTGTCTTGCGTGCATCAACTCATAACATTATAAACATCTGTTAAAATACTGAAGTAATGAATGAATGACTGGTACATCTGTTGTCGTCTTTAGTTTTAATATGCTGTCTGACCGTCTTATAGCACTTAACTTAAACTAAAGCAGCTGTAGCACGGTCTACTCTAAAAATTGGCCTTATTTCTATTAATGTACTGATTTGCAATGTTTGATTGGCTGACTTTATGAAATGCAATAATACAAATATTCAGAATGATATAATGCATCTGTGCATGATGAAACCTTCTTAATTCTGATGTGAGCTTTGGACCCCGCTGGTATTAACGTATGATCCGCAGCCTGAGTCAACAGACCTCTCACTCCTGTGCCTTTTCTCATTCTCAGGGACGTCTCGCGGTCCCAGCCCTGTGACCCTGGCATCCCAGGATGCTTTGCCCATTGCCGTAGCCTTCACAGAGTCGGTTAATGCTTACTTCAAAGGAGCTGATCCCACTAAGTGAGTCTCACATGACCTCTTGCTGCTCAAAGGCCCCGACATGGACCGGCACGCATACACATTTTTGTCCACAGTTGAACGTTAACTACAGCACATGCAGCGTTATGAGCTGTACAGGGCGCGGCGTTGTCCGCCTGATCCACGTGCACTACACTCAGAAGAGCTTTTCTGGTGCATTTTGCAGAGTGCATCTCCCTCTTGCTCTGCATGTGTGGAATGTTATGCGTTAGTCTGACACCATTCTTTCAGAGTGGATAACCTATATGGGGCAGATTATAGTCTGGGGCAGAGAAAACATACAGCCTTTTATTGGTTAACTGCTGCTAAATTGCTGCTGTGCAAAAGGCTTATTTTTGCAAGAATTAGCAAATGGAACATTTCATAAGCAATGCAGCGGAGACACGGCTGTGAGGTTGAGCCCCGCTGTGGGCTGCTACCACCACAGCCTAGACCGACCACTACTAAAGGAAGACTCTTCTTGCCGCACAACTTGTTTAAAGGGTGGATCTAAATTACACTATAGAAGCATTTATATTAAGAAAAGTGGACGTGTTACACCTGGGACCTGAAGCCAATGTGTTCAGAATCTACTCTAAAGAGGCCTTCGTTTTGATTATTTGTCAGTTTTCAAACTAAAATGCCCAAAATGTTCTGGTTCCAGCTTCTTGTTTTATATGTTTCTGTATTGTTTATCATTGCTTATTGAATAAAATAGAATAATAGAATAATTAATAAACCAAACAATAATCGATCAGATGCTCTGCTAAGACGTAATTCATATTCATGTGGCTACATTCCACAGGTGCATTGTGAAGATCACGGGCGACATGACCTTGTCGTTCCCCATGGGCATCATCAAGGTGTTCACCACCAACCCGTCCCCGGCCGTGCTCACCTTCAAGCTGAAGAACACCAGCAGGCTGGAGCAGATCCTGCCCAACCAGCAGCTGCTGTACAGGTGAGGAGTCCGGAAGAGTTCATCACAAAACGATCGCATTGCAAGTGACGGACTTTTCAGAGCGGATGAGTTCATAACTTGTCAGAGTCGTGGTTAAGTGAAAGAGGGATTTGGACTCGATGATACGAGCGAGAATGAAGGAAATGTAGTCTGCGTCAGTGAGAGGAAATTCAATTAGCAATCTGGCATAAAGCTATCATTAAGCTGTCAGGGAAGTATTTTCCACCAGACTTTAACAGCCAGGTTCTCAACAGCCCATAGCTCTGCTGAAACACATCACGTGCTGAAACAGCAAAGAACAGCGAGCTTCATATAACAGCTGCTTCGCTTAACAAACATATTATCTCCCACCTCTTAAGTCTCAGCCAGAGGTGTTTAATGTATATTTTACCCCACACGCAGTTCAAATTGCAATATGCCACTAAATTAGCAGGCTCTGTTTTAAAACTGCGACTTTTTAAAAGAAACTATGTGACTAGTTTATATGCCTCCCCAGAAAGTTATGAAAACTAGCACCTTTTTCTGTTTCATTAGTTTTTTTTTTATGTGTCTTGCTCTGGTTCCTCTCAGTTAAACCTTAAGACCACACGGCCGGACTAATTGAATCACATGGAATCTATGATTTAGTAGCTGGTTTGATATAACAGGGTCATTTTTTCCAAGCTATTGGAGCTTTACACACAAAGCCAAGAAGACCAATGAATAATTGAGCCTCGGATTATTTTGTATGTATGTGCGAGTGTGTGTGTGTGTGTGTGTGTGTGCATCTGCATCTTTCTGACGGTTTGTCTTCTATCTAGCGATCCTTCCCAAAGCGACTCAAATTCCAAGGACTTCTGGTTCAACATGCAAGCACTGACGTCCTACCTCAGAAAAGCCTCAGATCAGAGTCCTACAGCTTCCTACTATAATGTGGACATCCTAAAATACCAGGTCAGTCAGCCTACGTCGAGCCCAGAACATAATCCAGATAAAATAACTGCAGCTAAAGAATGCTTTCTAAAAACATCCTTCTCTAAGTGCTTCACCCTGTAGACTGTAGACGGACAGGGTGTATTTGTAATGTAAAATAAGCAACTTTCCAAAGTTAAAGAGGAATAATATCACAGTATTTTCATGGTGCTGGTTGTGTTTTGTCTTTTTGATCCTGCAGCCCGAAGCAGCCTTAGTCCAGACTCTAGGCTACATGTCTACTATGTGTAACATGTCATTAGAGGATCTTTTTGTGATGTAAACCTATTTTCTATAATATTGGTAAAATTACTGTGTGTTAACAATCGGAAGAGCTCAGTATTATGTTTAATTTCATATTTTAAGAGCTCATTGAGCTTCATTTGTGTGAATACCTGAACTGTTGTTAAGGGATTCTACAGCCGGTTCGGCCACGCTGTCATCAAGCATCATTACCCACAACCTCACAAACCACTAAAGGCCACCCTGCCATCCCATAGTCAGGCCCTGCTTCTTCAGGCCAATAAGGTTTTAGTTTACATGTGGTGGATCAAGACATCTAGGAGCATAATGAAATAGAAGTTCAGTGAGGTATAACACAAACAATCCATGAACTGACCAAGTCACCTCAAGTCACTGTTTATCTTGCATTTGCACTTTCAGCACAGCAAAACCAAGTAAACACGTTTGTGTCAAAACTCTAACATTTAAACTTCTAAGTTGAGATTCAGACTTTTGTGTTATACTTCAAACCTGGTTTCGTATAGTCTCGAAGCAGAAGAGGATCTTGGGAACATTGATCTCAACAGTTCAAACTCAAAGCAGTTTTGCTGTACTGCTGCGTTCAGGTGCTGTCTGACGGGATCCATTCCACTCCCCTCAACCTGGCCATATACTGGAAGTGTACGCCGAGTACATCAGACCTGCGGGTGGACTACCGATACAACCCGGAGTCCATGGTCTCCCCCGGTCCTCTTACTAACGTGCAGATCTTGGTGCCTGTTGACGGAGGAGTCACCAACATGCAGTCTCTGCCCAACTCCATGTGGTAAGCTTGTTGTATCACAAACAGTGTGACAAACATTCAGTTAGTTCAACAGAAGCAGCTTAAAGTTTTCTTTCTTTCTATTCTTTTAGGAATCCCGAGCAGAATAAGTGTCTGTGGAAGCTGAGTGACATCTCAGAGAAGTCTGAAAATGAAGGTAAATAATTACTTTCATCTTTGTTTGCAATTAGATGAAAATCCTACTTGTAGAGAGCGGGACCAGTTGCTGGCAGTTGAGTGCATTTGTTTGTGTTTGACCCCAGGCGCTGGGTCCCTGAGGGCCAAGTTTGAACTGTCGGATGGCCCATCAAACCCCTCCACTCTGGCAGTGCAGTTTTTGAGTGAGGGGAGCACCCTGTCAGGGGTGGACATGGAGCTGCAGGGGACTGGATACAGACTCTCTCTGAACAAGAAGAGATTTGCCACAGGTTTGTAGCACACTTCATCCATACGTACCTCGTGCTGGTACATTGGCTGCATCGGCGACTCAAACTACGCCTCTTTTCTTCTTCTCTCTAGGACGTTACATGGCAGATTGCTGAGGTGACCCACCACTCTGGTTCTAAAGGAAAAAAATAACATCTCGCTCGACGCAGGCGTCCCGAACATCTGAGTCCGCCTGAGCACAGACGTGCGAGCGAGAATCTCACTACAATAAATAAAACAGCACTGAGTATTGAACACTGTTAAAAAGAAATAAATAAAAGAAAACTAAGATGAGCTTTCAGGAAATGTGTAGATATGAAGTCTAATAATGCTTTCTGATCCATTCACTTTTGTATAGTCAGAAACAATTTATGGATTAGATATAAATCTATATTGTATTTGAAATCATAAAAAAAGGAAAAAAAGTGCACTAACAATCTTTCAGATGCTCTTTTTCCTCTTATATTCATTTTCCAGGAGCCTATAAGGAATATAAAACAAAATCATTTCTGCATGAAAGAGAAGAAAAGCTTTCTCTCCCCCTCTCTCTCTCTTCTTCCCTCCGAACTGTAAATATTAACACTGAATATTCTGCTCGACCAGCTCTGACTCAACCCTCAAATCAGTTTTGTTTACTGATTATTCTCTTTTCCTCCTGTCTCTCTTTTTTTTTTTTTTTTTTGATCATGTGCAATGAAGGTAGAATCTGTCTTAAACAGTACTCACACACTTGCAGCACAAGCGTGACCTTTAGAATAACATTGAAGTGCTTTCAAACAAATGCAAAAAAGAAACCCTGACCTCAGTGCCTCTTCTTATACTGTGGATTAACAAGCAACAAAAGTGCATCAATGTTTTACCCACATGTGGGTTTTCCAGACTTAAGCTACATTTTTCTGTCACCTCTACTGGGGTCTGTGATCAATGAGGTCTTTTTAGAATTGATCTTTGTTTTGTAAATTCCCTTTTCAGTCATGGCTTGTATTTTTTACACTTTAAAGATCTTCATTTCTATTCTTCAGTCTTGATTGTAAAACATTGGGTCAAATGTTAGATGCTTTAAAACTAAATCAAGGGATAGTGCCCCAAATGTAACTTCTTTTTTTTAAAGATCACACTTTTGTGCCCTATTAATGGAGAAATGTGCCTGAACCTAACTTTTGTTTTCGTATACTACAGCACAGTTAATGAGAAGAGCACCATCAATGTGCTAGTTGTGGAGTTGTAGTTTTTACTCTTTTATTTGGATGTTGAAGGGAAAGCGTGTCCTCTTTTTACAACCTGTCTTCCAGAAATGAATGAGTCATGTTTGCCTTCTGTGAAATTGATCATTGGACTCTTTTTATATCTCGTCTTTTTCTATCCACCGCTCGTCAGTTGACCTTCGACCTCACACACTCACTGTGCAGTAGACGATGTAAGTGAGCAGTAGCACAATAAGGCCAAATTAATGATGGAAATGCCTTATGACGACTACTCGACACTGAGTAATCCAGTGTTGTTGACTGTGGTTAGATATTGTGACACAGTACTGCCATTGCCCTGTGATAGATTACTGACCTGTCCTGCCTCTCACCCAGTGCATGCTGGGATAAGCTTCAGCCTTTTGCAACTATAAACAGCACAAGTGGGTATAGAAAATGGATGGATGGATGGTTTGACTCTTCATTCTTGTCTTTTACTAATGAAGGCTGCTGCTGTGGAGGCTGTTTTACTTGTTGATGGAGTATTTTATGTTGTGTAGGACGTTTTTTGCATTGACCTCAACCATGTAATGGTCCTTAAATTGGTTAATGTGTTGGTATGTGACATGTCTGGAGATGCGATTAGTTGCCTGGAAGCTGTGATTTAAATTAGATTTTTTTTTTTGCTTCTTTAAAACCTTTTAGGCCAACAGTTTCATACACTGTGCATCACGTGGCCAACTGACTGACCTCTCAGATAAGACTAAGACTAGGAAATAACTTTTCACATCAGGCTGGCTTCTTTTTTACTGGTTTGCAGGTGATTTAAACTCATATCCATACTTGATTCATCTGAAGTCTCTCTTGGAAACTGATCATTTATTCATCATATCTGGGCCAGGGTGATTATATGTAATGACCAGTTTTTAATGTTTTGTATGATCCTTTAAGTACCTGGTTTAATACTCAAGCCTTTAATATTAATTTAGAGGCATCCATCTTAAATGGATGATGGAAATGTCCGTTTAGATTCTGTCTGTTGAATTTTAAATGTTGTATCTCACTCTGAACTTTAATCAGCCAAATGTTTGAAGGTAGTTTACATAAAATCCTAAAATTGTAGCACCAGGCCTTTGTACAGTGTTTTCACATAATTAATTATGTCAGTGGTTTTGGTCAGATGATCCGAATGCATAAAAAAAAAAAAAAGCACACATTCTGTTATTTGTATTCCTTATTAGCAAGCTGGTTCTTGCTTCCCCTACGAAACTTTCAAAATAAACGTACAAGGTTCCTCTTTCGGTCACTTTCACATTCTTTCTGTCTTTGTATGTTGTATTAAACAGAGTTTAAGGAGAGCAAAATTGTGTAAATGATTCTCATAAATTGTACATTTTTACAAATATACTTTTTGTCTCTACTTTATGATTTCTCATTGTGCCTGTATTAAATGTGTAATATATGAATATATACAAATATATTAAAATGACTAAGTGTGTTCTGTGTTATTTCTCTGAAGATGTAGTACGAGCGTCAATCATGTTTAGTTTTTTTGTTTTTTTCACCACTTTGGTCCAGACTGAAATATCTCTTTTACTATTGGATGGATTGCCATGAAATTTTGTACAGACATTCGCGGTCCCCAGAGATGGACCCTTTTGAATTTGGTGATCCCCGACCTTTCCTCTAGCAGCCCCAACAGGACTTATTTTAAGAAATATCTTAGTTGAATTAGCACAAACCTTTATACAGACATGCATGGTTTGAAGTCTTTATACTGCTGGAGCACGTTTAAATGAACATGAGTTACTTTTTGCTGATCGTACTCATTTTGGTTGTCTTATCTGTATTTAAACACAAAAAAAATCTAAGCTGTTTAAAAATAAGCAAATATACTGATGCTTGACTTTGACCTTAGAAGCATGAATCTGTGAAAATAGGAGAGGAGTTTTCCTCAAACATTAGGCAGGTCAAGCACTCGTACCGAGGCCATAATGTCCACCTGAGTAGCTCCTCTGCAGCATCAGGTCCTTATGGGAAGCACAATAAATCCTATCAACAAGTCATGATGACATGTTGACAGGTCAGTTCTCTCAAAAGCACAATAAAAATGTCTCGTATTTTTCTCTAACCCAGAAAGCTACAGTATTTCTCCATTTAAAAACCTTGTGTGAACACACATTTTCACACAAGAATAAGGACAAACTAACACCTTTTACTTAACGGCAAGAGTGATTAGTGCAGTCGTCTCGCAGTCAGAGGTTCTCGGTGGGCATTGGCCGGCTGGCCGGTGAATCTTTTGTAATGTTTGAAATGCAGCTTGTGCCATATTCTCACACAAGAATGGGAACAAACTTCTAATTCTCATTTAACATTAACATTTTGATTTTTTTCACATGCTCTTATTTAACATTTAGTTTAATTTTTTTGTTTCACATTTCCTATGTTTAGCATCTAGGTATCTTTATGGATATGCCATGTTCTTTAGAAATCTGTTCATACTGATAGATTAACAAAAATAACATTGATTGTGTTAAAAAAAAGTAAAATATCAAGCAACAATATGCTATATATATACACTACCGTTCAAAAGTTTGGGGTCACATTGAAATGTCCTTATTTTTGAAGGAAAAGCACTGTACTTTTCAATGAAGATGACTTTAAACTAGTCTTAACTTTAAA
>JAVQJL010084563.1:0-15865 GCA_036024295.1 Nannoperca obscura
ATGCCGATGCCACATCGGTTGATGGAAATTGCATGTCCGACAACGTGACATTCTTCTAATGAGACGGTGGATGGTGTCCTGGGGTATCTCCTCCCAGATCTGGACCAGGGCATCACTGAGCTCCTGGACAGTCTGTGGTACAAGCGTCAGATGGACCGAGACATAACGTCCCAGAGGTGTTCTATTGGATTCAGGTCAGGCGAGCATGGGGCCAGTCAATGGTATCAATTCCTTCGTCCTCCAGGAACTGCCTGCATACTCTCGCCACATGAGGCCGGGCATTGTCGTGAACCAGGAGGAACCCAGGACCCACTGCACCAGCGTAGGGTCTGACAATGGGTCCAAGGATTTCATCCCGATTCCTAATGGCAGTCAGGGTTCCGTTGTCCAGCCTGTAGAGGTCTGGTCTTGTAGAGGTCTGTGCGTCCCTCCATGGATATGCCTCCCCAGACCATCACTGACCCACCACCAAACTGGTCATGTGAACGATGTTACAGGCAGCATAACGTTCTCCACGGCTTCTCCAGACCCTTCCACGTCTGTCACATGTGCTCAGGGTGAACCTGCTCTCATCTGTGAAAAGCACAGGGCGCCAGTGGCGGACCTGCCAATTCTGGTGTTCTATGGCAAATGCCAATCGAGCTCCACGGTGCCGGGCAGTGAGCACAGGGCCCAACAGAGGACGTCGGGCCCTCAGGCCACCCTCATGAAGTCTGTTTCTGATTGTTTGGTCAGAGGTCACCAGTGGCCTGCAGGAGGTCATTTTGTAGGCCTCTGGCAGTGCTCATCCTGTTCCTCCTTGCACAAAGGAGTAGATACCGGTCCTGCTGGGTTAAGGACCTTCTACGGCCCTGCCCAGCTCTCCTAGAATAACTGCCTGTCTCCTGGAATTTCCTCCATGCTCTTGAGACTGTGCTGGAGACACAGCAAACCTTCTGGCAATGGTACATATTGATGTGCCACCCTGGAGGAGTTGGACTGCCTGTGCAACCTTTGTAGGGTCCAGGTATCGCCTCATGCTACGAGTAGTGACACTGACCCTAGCCAAATGCAAAACTATTACTAAACAGTCAGAAAAGATGAGGAGGGAAATAATGTCAGTGGCCTCCACCTGTAAAACCATTCCTGTTTTGGGGGTCGTCTCATTGTAGCCTCTCTAATGCACCTGTTGTTCATTTCATTAACACCAAAGCAGCTGAAACTGATTAACAACCCCCTCCGTTACTTAACTGACCAGATCAATATCCCAGAAGTTTAATTGACTTGATTCTATACTCAATCAAAAAGTCAAAAAGTGTTCCTTTAATTTTTTTGAGCAGTGTATAAAGCCAGGGCATCACCAAAATCACTAAAGGGGTGGGGAATGGGGGGATGAATGTCTTTACCAAGTTTTATGGCAATTCACCCAACAGTTGTCGAGATGTTTCCATCTGGATCATAGTGGTGATTGCCATCCATAGAGCCATGTCATTAGAACTAAACAATTTCAAATTCCAGCAAAGCCCTTAGCTTGTACCTTGTTTGTCTTTACAGTCTTGTCCATGCTAACCAGGACTTTTTAACAGGGACACGGGATAGTTGATACCTTGTTGATAGTTGAAATAAAGTTTAAATTTAGCTCACCCTTGCAGTCTGTATTGCTGTCCCTGTGTGATCCTTACATCAGTCAGCAACATTAGGGCAATCTTTGTGTTTGGTGTATGGCCCTTTTCTAAGGTAAAGTTAAAATGTGCCTTAAAATCAGAGACCTAAGACATAAAAAGGTTTCACAAGAATATAAGAAGTCAGTGGGAAACAACAGCAGAGACACTATTTTACTATACTGTACAAGAACTGCAACACACAAAAAGAACAGAAATTATGTTACACACAAAAGAAGACATTGTAAGACAAAAACAACAGTGGAAAACACTTTCCATTGAATGTCTGTTGAAGTAGGTCTTATGAAGTGAAGTAATCGGACAGTAAGGACTACAGAAAGAATCAGTGGTGCCAACCTGCCCTCCATTCAGGACATAGGTGTCCAGAGTCAGGAAACAGGCAGGAACCATCATTGCAGATCCATCACACCCTGGACACAACCTGTTCCATCGCTACAGAACACTGTACTCTAACAACCAGATATAAGAAGTTTGTACCCACAGGCCACCACTCTGATGAACAGTTAAGTCACATACAGTCAGGTCCATAAGTATCGGGACATCGACACAATTCTCATCTTTTTGGCTCTATACAACACCACAATGGATTTGAAATGAAACGAGATGTGCTTAAACTGCACACTTTCAGCTTTAATTTGAGGGTATTTACATCCAAATCAGGTGAACGGTGTAGGAATTACAACAGTTTCTATATGTGCCTCCCACTTTTTAAGGGACCATTGTGGTGGTGTATAGAGCCAAAAAGATGAGAATTGTGTCGATGTCCCAATATTTATGGACCTGACTGTACATCCCACAATGGCCGTGTCATCTGTCACAGTTGTATCTGAAGTCAGAGGTGTACATGGTAAACAGGTAGGGGGCAGCACCCGTGCTGCACTCCACCCGGTCTGACACAGTCACAAAGATGCACAAACTGTGGCCTTCCAGTTAGGTAGTCCACAACCCAGGAGACCAGGGGGGCATCCACTCCCATCTTCCAGAAGCTGTGGCTGTATCCCAGCCACATCCACGTGAGAGTAGGACCTCTGAAGCAGTATGTTAAACAACAAACTCTCCACACTGGGTTAATGAAGACGTTCAAATGTTCTAATTCATACTATTACAGGTGGTGTTCCCATGTTTTTCATGCTGACATGAATACCCACATATTTTAATATATAAAAGGACTATAGATTTCTGTTTAGATGTTTACAACATGTCTTTAATTGCCCATAAATTCAATCTTAAATGTTATTTCTCTTCCACTATTGGTTAAAATCTACAGGATGTTAAACAGACAGTCCTTTAAAGTAAGTTTCTCCATTTACAAGCGATATATATCTACTTGGTCTTCCGTACTCACACTTGCTATTTTGAGTGCATTTAAGTGCGTTCACACTGACAGTTATGGCAATTGCAGTGCACTATGAGTACCTGGATGGTGCACTCATAACACTCAGAAAGCTGAGTGTGGACTGCACTAAAAGTAAAAGCACATTCATTTTTATACATTTTTAATAAAACTGAATTGAAATCAAGTGAGCAAACAAGCTGGCAGATATTTTGGCTCCGCCCACCTGCAGTTCACAATTAAAAAGCAGAAGCGATCACATGTTGCAATCCAGTAAGTGCACAACAGCTGTGTTCGACAACACTACCCTGGACAGCACGTCCAGTGTGGGAATTCCAGCCTACCAGTAACACCAGTCTGCCAATAACACCAGCCTGCCAGTAACACCAGTCTGCCAATAACACCAGCCTGCCAGTAACACCAGTCTGCCAGTAAAACCAGCCTGCCAGTAACACCAGTCTGCCAGTAACACCAGTCTGCCAGTAACACCAGCCTGCCAGTCACACCAGTCTGCCAGTAACACCAGCCTGCCAGTAACACCAGTCTGCCAATAACACCACTGTGCCAGTAAAACCCGCCTGCCAGTAACACCAGTCTGCCAGTAAAACCAGCCTGCCAGTAACACCAGTCTGCCAGGAAAACCAGCCTGCCAGTAACACCAGCCTGCCAGTAAAACCAGCCTGCCAGTAACACCAGCCTGCCAATAACACCAGCCTGCCAGTAACACCAGTAACTAGAACTGCTACACACTAGATTTTGACTCTGCACCACTTCTGGATGCAAGGTTTATGAATAAACTGATTGTGGCATGGAAAATCTGGAAAGATCTGGAATTTAAAAACCTGCATTCCAGACAATCCATTACTGCAGCTTGTACCATAATAATGAACTCATCGTCCAGTTTCTCTGCTGTTTGTCCAAAACAACCTCTAGTGGGCCTTAAGCTCAAGTCAACAAACTCTTTGGTCAGAGACTGAATCCCAAACCATGAGGTCTCTCTCTCTCTCCCTCTTTCTCTCTCTCTCTCACACACACACACACACACACACACACACACACACTCACATACCAAAGACGTCTTCTTGTAGGCCTGGCCAGGTGTGAGCCTTGCCAGACGAGCTTCATAATTGGCTTTTAACTTCTGGTTCAAACGGGATGCTTCTTCAATGGGTGTCAGCTCCCTGCAGCACACACACACACACACATACAATACAAACAAGCAATATCTTACTTAATCTTACGAGATCTCTTTACACCTGTGATGGTGTGATGATTTTTAGCTGTTAGTAGCTGACTACTGAATATTTAAAATCAACATGGCTGACATTCTCATAGAAAGCTCTTAAAAGCACCAACCACATTCACATATGGTAACAGCAAGATTTTGCAAGTGAAATCTAATATTTTTGATGATATTTTTCTCACTTTACAATTAAGATCACAAAAATGATCCTTGGGCATAAAGTCAACGGAGCGTGAGGATGGCAGTGAGAAGGAGCATCGTGTTTAAAACACTAGCAACAGTATTAAAGACTCTTAATTCCATTTCCAACCACAGGTCTAAAATTTAAATAACTGAATTTGAGGCATTAAAGAGTGTAAGAATCAGTTTGATGTTCTGGCCAGTTCAAAACATTGTAAACAACTCTAAATAGAAACTAGAAGTGATTCTTGGAAATCTGTTATCCCTGCAGTAGTGTACACTAAGACACCTGTCTTTGAATAGAGCAATATTTGCCCTCCTTGATAAAAAATCCGCCCTTACTTTTTGCTTGTGTCCTGCGACACCACTGTTTGTAGCCTCTGGAAGATTTCAGGAGGCAGAAACGGGGAGAGCTCCCCACCACCGTCTGACAACACCCGGCGGTGGCCAACCTTTGTTGGGCTGGATGCTTTACGTCCTGGGTCAATAGGAGTATCAGATGGAGGGACTGTGGCAGCAGAGGTGAAACAGGGAGACAAAAAGTGACTAAAATCATGTGGCTATACACTGGCTCCGAGTTAGCAGTGATTGAATGGTAAATGAAAGAGATGCTTCTGGTTGGAGGGCATGTATTCACCAGTTTCTGCAGCTGGAAGCACTGCAGTCTGATGGGGTTCTGCTTGGCCGGGTGTACAGGAAGCGGTGACAGACACAGAGAGGTCAGAGGGGTTAGCGCTCTTCCCTATGAATGACTTGGCTCTCTCAAGACACTGCTCAGCCAGCCTCAACATCCGCTCTACCTCCACCATCTCCCTCTCCTCCGAGGCTGGGGCAGAAAGCAAGAGAAAACAGAGAAAGTCAGGAGTGGTGATGTTTTAAGAAAAGGCACACTTGGTCCTGGACGATGAATCTAATGCACGTCTACTATATAAAGGTCATCACATGGCATTTGAGATCTGATTCACTTTTGTGCTAACAATCAGCCACTGTATTCAAGTTCATTAGCTCGGGTCTGGTTAAAATGATTAACTACATTAACACGAGGTGCTGCCTGCGTTCCGCTTGTCTCCATGAGGAAACTCTGGGCTGGTGCCGACCACAACCTCACAGGGGTTTCTCTGGGTTCATAAATCTCTTATCAGCCTCATCTGAGGTCACCATCATGGCCCAGAAGAAAACTGACTGGGCACCAATGATGCTCAATTACAGATACCTCCACCCCCAAATACAGCATATGAAACTGGTTACCTACATAACTGCAATATATCAGATGATCAGTTCACATGTGTGCAAACTGTGCGTGTATGATTTCATTACACATATACATAGTTAAGTTAACCCCCTTATAATATATACTTACTTTTAATATGTATCTATATACATATCTATGCATGTATATACAGTGTGTACCTATACCATATGTGTATGTATTTATTTATTTTTCCTTTCCCATTTTATTTAGTAATCTAAGTTGTTGTGATTTCTATGTAAATAAGGAAACACATTTTGTTATCCTTGACAATTCCTCTCAGTTCAAACACATATTTAAATTGTTATGTTCAGAACAACTGGGAGAAATGTAGGGGATTTGGGGGCCAGACTGAGCGCAGTAACAAATGCAGAGTGTCTTTGAGTAACAAGTGAAAGTCTATAACTCAATGATATTGATTTCTTTGTAAAACAGTAAGCTGTCTAATCTTTAGTCTTAGTCGGTACTAGTCAACTTAACTAAACTGAAAACACACAAAAACACCTATTTCTGTTTAGCTGTGATATTTTCACAGGAGGGGAACATAATACTGCGTTTGCATGTTTGAAATTGGTTAGTATATTATATTATGATATTATCACACACACATACATATTATACATACACATATTATATTATATATACAGTATATTATGGTATATTAGTTAGATGCTAGTATCATTTTTCAAAAGGAGACTGAAGGCCCAATGGACAACTCAGTACAGTGAGTAAACATACAAAAGAAGTAATACAGGTTAGATATTAGAGGTTCAATATTTTAGTGTATAGCAGCTCAGTTCATATCTTCATCATCAGTCACATATGTCACTATGCACTGTCTGTATATGTATATGTACTCAGGTCTTACTTTGGGAAACAGCTTCCTCCAAAAGTGCATTTGAGATGTAGTTGATTGTCCGGAGGTATTCACAGTAAGCTTCCTGCAGAAAGACCACAAGCATGTATTATTATTATTATTATTATTATTATTATTATTATTATGTTATACAGTAATCACAATAATAACTGCTGCCAATGAGACTTCATGTGGAGTTTGTATAGAGATAATGGTTTGCCAGTGACATGATTATTAAAAATGCATCAATGCACCTGACAAAACAGATTTTTAAAGATGCGTATAATAAAATGGTTAGAATAGACATATGTCTTTCCTACATTTTATCAGTCAATTCAACAGCAGAACTAAGTTCACTGTCACTATTCTTCCAGGCACCAGTCATGACTCCACTTTGCTGTTCTTTACAGTTCTTTAAGTTCTTATTCACCTCTGCATTTACATGTTTAAGCTCAATGATAAGATTTCTGTCCATGGTGTACACTGCCTCTTGCCCAACCCATAATAGTATAGGCTGTAGTCCCCCTCCCCACACACATACACACCTGGAACAGGATAATTGAGTATGATGGATCGACGATCATTGTTTTACTGTACTGGTCCCTTTGCTGTTCATATGGATTTATATTTGTTGATAGAGGACTGGCTGGGAATTCTTTGAAAGACATAAACTATATCTAATCCTACTTCTGAGCTGCATGTTGTAGTAACAAGTAACTACTGTATTTAATCAAGACTACTCTTTAAATGAAACTGTAATTATTACTACTACTATCTGACTATTAGTAATAACTTATAAATAGTGATATTTAATTTCAGTTATGTGGTTACTAGACTTGTGTTTTTGGAATAACAAGCTAACTACTTGTTACGTCTAACAATACATTAGTGACACGTGAATAGGGAGCAGTAATGAATGTAAATTAGTAGTGTATGTAATGTAGATTTGTAGACCACAGTAGAAGAGTCGCTGAATGACTCCTGATGGTCCGCAGCTCTGAGTCCCAGCAGGTGTTAAACATGACAACACAGAAGTGACAGGTTAGCTAGCTACCCCAGCAGCAGCTCACCGCACACGGCTTCCTGCGGGGTTAAACCTGCGTGTTTTCGCTGCAGTTACCTTGTGTTTGTTCCCTCCGTCCAACTGTATTGCTGCTTTGGCCATTTTCATGGCATTTTGTAGAGGCTTCAGCCCACAGTCAGCCATGGCTAGTTCTGCTTTTCCCTTCCTCCTTCTTCTTCTTTGTGTCAGTCATGGTAGATTGTAAACACATATTAAAGGTGTACAGTGCCCCCTACTGCACGGGACTGGCACAGAGTGAATACTACTCACCCTTCCACAAAGTAGATTTACACTTATACAGATATAGTATACAGATAGTTGTCTGCTTTTCGTCTTTGCTTCACCACTGTTTCTGTCCCTAATTGCATTATACTGATGTTAAAGTAAGAAGAAGATTGTTTTCAAGTATTCTCTGGAAACCCGTGTATGAGTGCATCAGGAAGCCAGTTAGCTTCTAGGCACACAATCATCAGTCTGATGAAATCTGTATGTTGGCAATTTGAAACAGGTGTGTCAATGAAGATGTACGTAAGTGTTGATATTTTGTGCCTTCAGTGTTGTAGAAAGACTGACTGGTCTGCTTTTGGCCACTTAGATGGACAATATTGATGGTTCTGATTTGAAATGTTCACCAGTTTTCCTACAAATGCATCATGGGTTACAGAAATATGGAATTTATCTTAGATACAGAAACAAGAATGTGGCACCCTGTTACTGTGCTGTATGGGATATCCAAAACAAATGAGAAAGCTTTTGCTTGGTCTTTGGTCTTATAATTATTGCTTTTTTACACAGCACATTTAGACAGGTCATAGTAGGAAAGCTCAGGTGTTACTAATGAACAAGCAATTAAATGGAGTTCAGTAATCATTTTTGTATTATTTACACCTGTGCTTTTCCTACTGTGACATGTAGATGGAAGCCAGTAAGAGCAGTGGTCAGGAGCAGATAATGCACATTTGATTGCAGTGCGTATGCAGTGTGTATGCAGTGTGTATGTTGTAAAGAACAAAAGTCCCTTCATTACAAAATAAACATGGACTTTTGTCTTATTTATATCCTACAGAAGTTTTAAACTGTAGTGCACACTTTGTTTAATGTCATTGCAGCTGGCTCCCGCTAAGGATTCATTACTCTCTCTACCGTTGGGATAATTTCCCCTCTCTCCAACGTTCATCTGTCACTTTTTGTTATTTAGGTTATTTTCTCCACTTCTAACTACACTCATCCCAAAAGTGGGTTCCACCGGACTTTCCATCGGTCTTCCCCCAGCCCACACCCATCTCTGGTCAACAGCAAGATGAACTCCTCACCCATCATTCTGCTAGTTACATAACCACTTAAGTATTTTGTTTATTTCCACGGAACCAGCCAGGACTTGGCAGTACATTCAGTGGATGTTGAAATTGATCCTAATAAGGAAGCCAAAATAACACAGATACCTGAATAATAACACTTAACATGAGCAACAGCCCGTCCATGCATACACAATATATGACATATCAGGTTAATAAATATGATTATACACTACACCAGTAATGCTGATTAAATTATAAACTAATAGTGTATCTTGTTGTATTTTATTTTTTTAATTATAACTTATTTGTTTCAAATGTGTGTCCAAACATTTGACTGGTACTGTACATATAAGTACATTATTATGTATTGCACATATATATGCATATGTATGCAATATTAATTATGTTTAACTAATCACTTAAAATAATTGCAGTAACTTATTTTTCTGCAGCCCCACTGTGACCAGTTGTGCACTTACTAATTGCCTGACTGGGCATTTTGTGACGTTTTCCAAATAATGGCATGAACTTTAAGGTGAGAAAGATAATTGCAGGATTAAATCACAGTGAATAAGAAGTCCCATCTGACACGAGACAGTGTGCAGGTCGTCTCCTTCTTCATCACATATGAAGTCACACACTTCCTGGACCCACTGCCAATTAAAAAAATGCACTAAAGGATGCATTTATCAAATACATGTATCAAAAAGCAATTTCCCTTCTGGGATTAATAAAGTATTTCTGATTCTGATTCTGATTTAAATATGTGACAAATCTGTGACAGTTCTCAGCTATAAGTTACACACAACACTTACATAATTCTCCATTTTTCTTTTTAATGCATACATCAACACATTTTGTAAAATGAACATTGAATTGTTAGGAATAAAGCAAAACAAGGGATTAATCATTCAAATAGTTTGAAGTACATGTTGCAAAGCCTCTTAGAACAAGATGTTTTCACTATTATAAAATGATGCTATCAACTACAGATTGTTAACATCAGACAGAGCTTTATCGTGGCTGGAGATGTTTGATCATTCATGCTGAGGACTATTATTAGTCCTTGACAGCTTGCAGTTTCTTGAAAGCTCTCTGTGCCCAGTTCAGATTCTGGCTGACGCAGATCTCTTTCCCTCTGGCAGTACTGACCCTGCAGAAAGATCCGCAACAACAGAGTTAGGACCGGAAAATATCATTTGACATCAGAGTCACAGACTGAACATGTTCTCTGTCATGTTTATTTTTCTTTGACTGCTGACATTTTGCTATCTAGCTAACTCTGGGACAGTCACCCCGGTAAATACACAAATAAATTAAAACATCATATTTATTTACTTCTTTTCTTCTTTCTTTCTGTTTTGTGCTTGGACCAAAACTGACTAAACATGCGGTCGTTGCTCTGTGAGGATAATAAACTAATGTCAGAGTAAAGCTCAGACGTACACAAAAGCCTTTTCTTGACATCTGCTGTGAGTCTTGATGATGTTGACAATTTGCAGCTGTGGTATCCTTTCTGTAAAGAATTTAAAGCAGCACGGTCCAGGTGCTATTTCATTCACTCCATGAGCTGAAAGTAACAAAGACAAGGATTATGTAGACACATAAGTTTAAATAGAGGTGTTCTGTACACAAACACACATCATTACAGTAAACCTTTAAACCATATTGAATCACCACTGACATGATCAGAAGCTTTCTACCCTGGAAAATCCTCATGATACACATACTACTGTAGCAAATAGGTGGTTGCTGAACTAAAACAGTGTTTATATAGTCCTACCTTTGTACTGAACTTAACAAACAGTGCAAGTAACTGACAAGTCAACTGACAGTTCAATGCAGGGATGAACTGAAGACAGACAGGAGCAGTGCTACAACATCACGGCCTCATGAATGGTGATCTGTTCACTTATGATGTATGTTTGAACGATGATGTAGCTGCTAACCTTAAAAAAAAGTATTCATGTATTCATGAGTCTCTGAACTGAACTCAGTGAATTCATTCAAATCAGCAAAGTGATTAGTAATTTACACCTTTACAACAGATTAGTCATTGTCAGGTTTCAAAAGCACACTTTCTTATTGTGTGTAAGCGTATTTATTTTGTTATCACATTGTATATACTACTTGGGGACTGTAGAAATACAGTTGAAAAGTGTAAAAATTCTAAAATATGTATTTGTATTCTTTCTTTTTTTATTACCCTTAAGAGTGAACACTATTATGTGCTTTGACCTTGCTTTTAGTTATTACTGGAATGAAAATAAACTAAATAAATCTCAAAGTACCCTTTATAAGTCATTGTAGTGCTGAAACAATGACGGTAATATACAGGTTTTTATTAGGATTTACTACAAAATATATAATAGGAATGGAGTTAATAACATAGTTGATTGTGTCATTAAGCTCCATAGTTTTAATTACTAGTTGAATATTAGTGCTACTTTTTGAATTGAATGAATGTACATTTAAGCTTTAGAAAAACAAACAGGAGAGTTAATGCATGTGATTCACACTGCTTCTGTGAGTATTCATCAAACATCCCTGAAATATGTACAGTATAATAGCTGCATATTCCAGCCTTCTGTCATATTGTGACCAGGGCAGTACCACTGGGTACAAGGAGGTCGTGCTCTGTATTTGTATTGTACACATGCAACTGATTTATTATTCTACAAATAAAACCTTTTTACACTCAGTATATTTTACTAAATATGGGTCAACACAATATGTAAATAAATCAATTATTCTGTTTTTCTACAAAATGTAAATTATAATTGTATTTTTTCACAATGTAATTGAAAAAAATTATTTTAATTAAAATGCCCAAACTTTAAAATAATTGAGGGGTACGGTGTTGCATTGAGAAAACTCACAACATACTCATTTCCTCAGTATTCTTAACTTCTGCCTATGGTCCGCATTATATGTCACATATATAGTATATAATAATAATGATATATTTATTATATATTATATAATAATATTAATAATAATATATGTCATATATCAGAAAAGTTGATGTAAACCCTATGCGTGAGGTAATGGTATGATACAATAAAATAATGAAATAAAAAATCACGGGAAGCCTTTCTCCAGAAAACAGACCTCCTAATGACATTTCTCTCCAACCTGGTCCAGAAAGTAGACGGTCAGACTTACGCATGGCAGTGCAGTAGTAGGCACTGAGCAGCAGCAGGAGTCTCACCAAGAAGCCAAGAGTCTTCATGTTGTCTTCAGTGTAAAACTGATGATGTTCGTCTATGTCCGCTGTCTGAAGTGATCTGCTTTGATCCCTACAAGCCTTATAGCTGCTTCTACATTCTGACGTTCATATACTATATATACATCTGTATGGGTAAGTCACAGTTTTGGGTGACAGGACGTTTGAGGAACACCACAGCAGAATTAAACAACACACAACAAGCAACACACCAGCAGCTGCTCTGCACTGCATCTTTTAGATCTGATGATAAAAATGTACAACACAAAGGATATGCATTCATTTGACTGAGCTGAGGATTCAACTTTAACTTATGCTTAACTCTCCATTCAGTATTGCAATTCTTAAGCATTGCAATTCTACAAGTGTTATGATTTTATATTACCATTTATTAGTTTTTTAACACTAGAC
Source organism: Nannoperca obscura (assembly GCA_036024295.1). NCBI lineage: Eukaryota > Metazoa > Chordata > Actinopteri > Centrarchiformes > Percichthyidae > Nannoperca > Nannoperca obscura. Next base: position 12,521 of record JAVQJL010084563.1, read on the forward strand.
ATTAGGAACTATATAATGTGTAATATTTCCAAATGTATCCACATGTTAGTCAGTCTTCCTGAGTTTTATTTCAGCAGCACCATATAAAAGCATGTAAAAATGGTAAAAGAAAATATTTTTTATATATATATTATTCATATATTTATAAAGGGCGCCCCTGTAGAATCAATCCCCATGTTATATATATATATAGGGAATATATAGAGGATATATACAGTATATAGTGTGGTCTCACTTTAACTGAAAAACACCTTCTGCCTTTGAGACAAAAGGACTATGTACAAATGAATATACAAAGAATGTTGTGTAATGGAATGGAATGTATGTCTTATATTATAGCTTTTTCATCACATTTCAAGCATAATGCTACATTAATGTACAACCGATAAAACAGAAAACCCAATTCTTCACATTGCTAACACAATAGTTTCTTTTTACCAGACTCTGCATTAAAGTACCAGTTCACACAAATTACAAAAAGCACATTTTGTTCCATTTACTCATTCTGTTATCTAGCATCTATCGAGCAGATAGTTTCACTTTTATCTACTGAGGTGTAGAGATATCCGCTTGTGAAGCTTCTGCCCCAAAATTGAGCTTAATGGATTTTTGTTCCAGTTATTCTAAATAATGTACAGAACACATTAATGGCAGTTTTATTGGTTGGAAAACTCTGTACTGTCTGTGGATTATTCGGGACATTGTGGATTATTTGGACTTGCATCAGAAATCTCAGAGGAGAATATCTCAAAGTCGTGGCAGATAAAACGCATAGTGGGCATAGTGAGGACATTCCTGCATTGTGAGGACATTTTGGTTGGTCCTGACTCCTTTAAAGTAGTACTTTTAAAGATTAGTCAATGAAAAAAACAAACATGTGTGGTGTGTGCCACTAAATGTTTTATATAAGGCCATATTATGTGATATATATGATATCAGTGTCACTCTGTGTCCCTGAACCAAGTAAATCTAATGTAATCATGAAATGTGATCATAATTGACATATTATTGACAAGCCCATAACACAAAACCTCACAGTAAAATGTCCCTACTTTTTCAGTAGCAGGTTAGGGTGGGTGTCTGCTGCTTACAGGAAATGAAGGATGTTACACATTGTACAACAGAGCAGCCTCTCCTGATGTTATCAGGATAGAGGTATAGTTGATGTTGGTGTATAAAAGTCAGTTGTGGTCACACAGAAGCAGAAAGAATAGATTGTGTTAGATTAACATGCATCTCACAATTGAACTGACGTGTTCTTTAATAAGCCAACAAGTCATATTACTTGTAAAACCTCAACAAGAAAACAACAAGAAAAAGCTTGTGATGTGATTGTGGGCAGGGCAGTGTTGCCACAACGTCACGTGATGTGAATTGTGCATTTGCACATTTCTGCTCAAAAATGTAAAAACAAAAAAATATATATATACTGTAATATCACACATTTCCAAGTCTGATGATGCACAGATTAATATCAGTACAGCCTTTGTTCAAGCTCAGATCAAATTCATGAAGTCCAACATATAGAAATGCTCCACTCATCTTTCTTCACACTATTAAATCTGAAAGTCATAATTTACATTTGTACAAGGTTGTTTTCTGCATAAGCAAGTGATCTTTTTACACATTCCCCATTGGTTTAAGCCTGGTATCAGACTGAACTGCCATTGAGTTTCACATTATTAGTAGCTGAATAAGCTTTGGGTGGCTTTTATCCATTTCTACCTGAGTGTGTAATTTTGTCATAACTAATTATTAAAGACCTGGTGAGTCAGTTACGTTCTTATTAGCAAGCTTTAAATCTGTTATGCACATTAAGGATTTCAGCTTACAAGCTTCTATCTGTTGTGTTCTCTCATATACAGTTAATGGCTTTTTTTTTTCATCTTTACTAACCTTGACCAAAGGTTTCAGTTGCCATACCTCAGTCTCTATTGTGATGCTGAGTGGAACAAGGTCAGGACTCAAACACACAACTCCCAACAGGACAGGTCAGGTAAAGCAAAGTTTACTAGGTTATTCATCAGAACAGAGTTCAGCAACAGTCAGAATAAGCAACTGGAGCTGGTGTGCAGGTTCATGTAGATGCCAGGTCAAAAGGACAATACAGGGCAGGGAGGGAATGGCAGGACAGGTGGTGGCTGGTGCACAGATAACGTACCGTAGGTTTACATTTGTTTAACACAAGGTGCAATGGAAGGATATGATTGTCTAACCAAAATGTGAAGAACAAGACCTGTTTATGCTACCAGGTGGAATACATAGAGTGTAAATACACAGTAAATAGCTTTTTATTACACAGTGACAGTAGAGAGCCAGAAGGGCGATTACAAGCTACAGGTCTCTGGCTGGACATTTTATATAGTCATATAATAATTATATATATATATATATATATATATATATATATATATATTATATATTATATTATATATAATATAATCGGACACAACTAGGCTATCAAGACAAGCTTATACAACATATAAATTTACAGACTACCTGATTCTTCTTTAAAAGAATAATATAGACAGAGGTACGTGTTTTATATGATGTGATTCTGCACCTATAATTAGGTGTAATTCTGTAGTTCTGTGGTTATATATCTTGTACATATGTGCATGGTAATAATAAAGGATAGATTCATTAATGAGTATTTTAGATTAACTATGACTCAGACGACTAGGTGTAAGAGAATAATCTGCCAAATCTGCAGCTCTATGGTGCTACTTAGCTTCTTTTAGCTGATTGTTTTGGTTCAGTCTCACTGCTCTCATTAAAGTCCCTTTGTTTCCAGCAAAATAGCTCTGCTTAACCCACACTGTCCAAACTGCAAATAGACAAAGTCAGCAGGCAGGCAGGAAAAAAGCCTTGAGCAGATAAAGAGCTGCATGTTTTTCTCAGGAGTTGTTGAAGATCATGGCACATCTAAAAAGATCAATAATATTGGACTTACTCATCAACTGAAATCTGTTGCATTATGGTCAAGACAATTTAAATATCTGTTCAGTATGTTAGGTATGTACGCCATCTAAAAGTCAGAAAACAAAATGTAACAAATGAATCTTCAGTGTTATCCAAACTGTATTTTTGTTGAAGTCACACGCTGACCTGCAGTTGTCTGGTAACTCATCAAAGGCCTTGGAAATGTGAGATGTGTTGTCTCTGCTCAGAAAATACACATAACCAGCAATAAAGTCCATTACAACAGTTCTGTTTTTATTCAATTCAATTCAATTCAATTCAATTCAATTCAATTCAATTCAATTCAATTCAATTCAATTTTATTTATATAGCGCCATATCATAACAAAGTTATCTCAGGGCACTCAATCACATGGAGCCGGTC
>JAVQJL010084564.1:0-48207 GCA_036024295.1 Nannoperca obscura
CACTGCAGGTTAAATACCCTGCATTCTGAATCAATTGTTCTCTTACCTAACCTTTTCGCCATTATTCCGTTCTATTTGACAGGGGCTAGTCTAGGATTCGCGTGGCCAGACTGAAAAAAAATTATAATGCATCTCTGGTATTGTTCAGGGGGCCGGGCCAAATGTAGAGGCGGGCCGTATCCGGCCCGCGGGCCTTAGTTTGGGGACCACTGCTGTACAGTGTCACTGTATTTAGGCATTTAAGTTCTTATACAGGTGGATTTTTTCAACAACTTCCAACATTTGAGGTGTTTGGCTTCTATTGTCAAATGAAAAAAAGGGTTGTAAAAAAACATGTTAATAAATATTAAAAAGCATCCGTTTTTATATTGGTACAGAAACTCAGGTATCATATTGGCGCCAATATAGAAATGTTTTCAGGCTTCAAACCTCTAGTGTTCATACAGAACTGCGCAGGGTTCAAAGTGTTCTGCACCCATAAACTGATTAACTGGTTTGTTCACACCCAGCTGGATGAGGCCGATCCACACTGACCTTTTTTGTGAACATGAACGCACCTCTCGCCTCTCACAGCACGTGTGTAACCTTATTTACCATCTGTTTGCAGAAGCAGACCTGCGTGTCGGGGAGCTGCAGTGGGGCGACAGTGGAGTGTACTTCTGTAAAGTCGTCATTGCTGATGATCTGGAAGGGAAGAATGAGGCCCAGCTGGAGTTACTGGTGCTCGGTATGCCTGCACTTCATTTTTTTAATATCAAAGTAATGATGAAAAGACTCAAAAACTAAAGTTGGGCCTGATAGTGAACGCTTGTTCGTTTGGTTTCATATGAAGCTCTGTGAAGTTTCTTTCTATATGTTAGTAAAGGTTTTAAAAATAGTCTCTTTGTTGCTCTGCATTGCAAAGTGTCCTTAATGCCGTTTCCATGGAGACGGCCAAATGGTATTTGCCTCTTTACATGATTTAGCCAACGGCTCACTTCACACGGTTGACGTGGACTTGGCTGGACTGTACTTTAGGTACATATTAAACACATTATTAGACGCTATGTTCAGCTGTACAACGGTTTGTGTGTGATCATTTGTTGCGGATCAATGATTATTCACTGCTCCCTCAAACCAAGAGATTCACCGTCTTCTGTCAATGAAACTTAAAGTAGCATGTCCTCTCAGTGGGAGAAACTGCAGAGGCTATTGTTGACAAAGCCACTCCTTAAGCTGTTACCATGGCAACGCGCCTTTTAAGAAGAGACTGGAGCATGTTGAGGGTCGCTGCTGGTGTAGACATGAAGAGAGAACCAGGCTAAACTCTCCCGAATATGTGATCTGAACGTTACCCAACATGGTTTTCTTCCTTTAACTTTGAGGAACCCGATGTGCTTGAAGCATTAACGTCTGCTCCTCCACTGGGCACTAATCTGATTATAATCAGCTCACAGGAGAGAAGAGGGTGGGGGGGGGGGGATTAAACGTGTGAGAATAACAAGACTACACTGGTTTTTGGTACAAGATTTCTTTAGCTTTGCAATGCAGAGTTGGAATTAGAAAGTGTGTAAAACTTCAGATTTAAGGTCTTACCCTCTACCAGTTTTATATTCCAAAACTCAAGGTAATAGTTGGACATTTTTGGAAATACGCTGGCAAGAATACAATGACAAGATTGATACCACTCATATGTGTCAGTTCAACATCAAGCTACTGACAACAGCCAGTTAGCTTAGCTTAGCATACTGATTCTATTTATTACCTCACACTGATGGTCTTATATGTTTTGTGCTGTTTTGTGTAGCGTATTGGCTGTTCTGTTTTTTTGGTCTACCTGCCCAGGGACAACATATGTAAATTAGCTGCTAGCTAACTGTGGTGCAGTGACTTTTATTTGTGCGCTGTCCCTGCAAAAGGAAACAATAAACTGAATAAAGAAATAGCTTAGCCTGGCTCTGTCCGAACCTCTAAAGCACCTCTAAAGCTCACTGATTAACACGTTATATCTTGTTTGTTTACACCATAAATAACCTCCTGCAAACTGAAACAGATTTTGTGCTGAGTAAACAAAAGAAAACGTGTCATCTTCTGCCAGCCTTTATACTAAGCTAACCATACAGACATGACAGCGGTGTGAACTCTCTGCGATAAAGCGAATGAGCTATTTCCCAAACTATCAAAGTGTTCTTTTAAGCAACAAGTTGTCGTGTCTTCTCTCACCATCTCCCCTATCTTGGTGTTTTTATTTCTCTTTTGGATTAATCTTTGTTTCACATTCACTCCCCTTGCTCTGCCTTTGTCTTGCAAAATCTTCTCACGTACTCCTCCGTTACTCACTCCTGTCTCTCTCGCTGCCTCCCTCCCTCTCAGGGCTGCATAGCTCCTCGGCTCTCTCAGGTTACTCAGTGTTACTGAGCTTCGTGGTATGTGGATGAGGCCAGGCCAGGGAACCAATATTACTTTTTTTTCCTATCAGGTGGGAAGGGTACGCGTTTTTTTCTTCCTCCTCCACGATAACAGTCGACTCAGCACACTCTGGAGCTAGCGGGTGTTTAGTCTATCCCAGCAGTCAGAGGGATCAGACAGTGACTGCTCGTTACTTTAATTAGCCCTTTAACACCTCACGATAACCACACTGAAAACACCTGCAGTTGTGTCTGAGTCTCAGGACACCTGTTGCAGTCTTTATTTTATCTTTCTGTATTTTGCTGGTTTCTAGTTGCCTTGAATGTTTGGTTTCTCTTCTTTGACCTGTTTATCTTGTATATGAAGCACAAGAGAGGCATTGTTTCGCAACCCTACAACTTGTGTGACCTTTTTTTTGACGAGCTCACATGGTAAACTGCCCTAGAATCGCTACGTGCCCCAGTTTCCAAAACCCCCTCTTTGTCCCCACACACTGCCTCTCTTGGCACGTCTCAGTATGTGTCTGTATGCGTATAGCATGTGTGAACGTCGGCATGTGCATTCATTCATTTGTGTACGGTTTTAATGCCACCGGAGAGGCACATGTGCGATGTGCACCTCATTACAGAAATACAGTACAGCTGACTTCCTGCTAAAATTAGATTCAAAGTAAAGTGCTTTTTGAACTTTGAACTTGGTCTCACATGACTCATGTTCATGTTCACAGGTTAGTATTTCTGTAAGCACTTCTAAGAAACTCTGTTGCGTCATAATTTTGTAGCAGGAAATCTGGACACCAAAATATATCAGTGCTTTATTAGAAAACTGTGAGTCTACGGTCAAGCTAGCAGCTCTGTGAGGCTGAACTTAGGCACAGTGGTGTTATGAGCTAAATATCAGCATGCTAATATGCTCACAATGACTCATGTTTAGCAGGTGTACAATGTTCACCATTTTAGTTTAGCGTGTTAGCATGCTAACATTTGCTAAATAGCACTAAACACAAAGAACAGCTGAGCTGAATGTCACTAGTTTTTCAGTATTTGGTCAAAAATTTGGATTTAGCCCTTTTAGGAAAAGTTTGTCTGCACAAAATCTCATGGCAGTCCAACCAGTAGTAGCTGAGATATTCTGTCAGATCCAAACAACATTGTCATCCCTTGAGCCATGCCGTTAGCATGGCCACTAGCATGGCTAAATATGTCCTCATTCACCATCATGACCGCATGTAAGATGAATAATTATTCATAAGCTTTGTTACAGTGTTTTTGCTGATTTCGGTTGATTTGGTGTAAAATGTTTGTCCCTTCAGTTCCTCAGTTAGTGCATGACCATTAATCATCCACTCTCCTTCCATATTTTCGGATTTGCCTGACCTTTTGACTCTTGCTTTCTGCTTGCTCTGCCAGCCCTTCACCTGTGCTCTCCCTCTCTCTGCAGGCAGGACAGGTCAGCAGGACGATCTCCTACCTGAGTTTGATGTGGAGATTATGCCAGGTACGGCTCCTCGCCTGCACTTTTGTCTCACCGCCTGCCGTCTTCTAGCTTCCCTAATGCCTCCTAAAATTTAATTTCCACTGTCCAATCAAAACCCTCTTTAACTAACAAATGTATATTCGTGAGCCTGAGTTGACACTGAACCTTCATCTGACGTTTGTTACAGTCAAAATGAGGAAAATCTACTAAAAGTAGCTGACAGCCTTGTTGCAACCTGAAATTACACACAGTCACTTATTGAACTACATGAAGAAAAAAAAATTCACAGACTAAATTCCACAATGGATATATGATGACTTAGCGAGCAGTTTTGAGTGGACTTTGCTTCTCGGCACGCCCTGAGGAAGTATGTTGTTAGGGTCGTTAGGGTCTGGATGCTTTAGAGATGTGATGATGGATAAGAGTGACTCAGAGTTCCTGAAGAGTTTTCCTGAAGTTTCATGGTTTAGTGCTCTGTGGCCTCTGGATACATCAATGAAGGGGAGGCAGAAACATCAGTATGGTTTATTTGCTGAGATCTGGAGGTAAAACCAGAAGCGAGGGCACCCAAAACATCTTTAATAATTCTACGGCAAGTCACAGTTGGACCACGACATTGGTCTGATGGACGTTTTATGTGATGATTTTATTTTTATTAAATTTTTTATGTATTCACATTTTAAAGGAAGGGGTCAGATAAGTGTGTTACGTAAGGACCAAAACATATGACCAAGAGAAATCTAAATGTTACATCTTGGAGTAACAAGACGTATACATTTTAGTTAAGTTATGATTGGAATAATGAAGTATACGTAATACCTTAAAGTGAATCATACTGTGCCTGACACAAAACGTGTTTGTGTTTCTATACTCCAGAGTGGGCGTTTGTGGGATCTGTAGTCCTGGGCAGCATCTTGTTACTGTTATTGTTGGGAATCTGCTGGTGCCAGTGCTGTCCTCACTCCTGCTGCTGCTATGTCCGCTGCTGCTGCTGTCCTGACACCTGCTGCTGTCCACGACACTGTGAGTGACGCAAACACGAGTTCTTTCAAATGTATTAAGTCCAGTTAAATTAATTTAAGTTCCATGTGCGTTCTCAGTATCAATCGCTCTGCATGAAAGGTGTGTTGTTTTGTTGTGCTGCCTGCACAGTATATGAGGCAGGGAAGATGGCTAAGAGTGGACCGCCTGCTCAGGTTCCTGTGTATCCCTACTACATTCCCGGTGTTCCGACTGTCGTTCCTCTTGCCCCTTCATCTCACGTGGACACAAATATTGCCTCTATCCCTTCGCTGGAGAATAACCTGGCTGGAGGTGAGTGTCAGCCAAACAGTTTATAAGGTGCAGAGATACAAGAAAGACTCATTTCTTCCCTCATCCATCTCTAACCTCCATAGAAACTACGTCTTTCAGGCCATATGCATGTTTGTTTGTAGTCTTAACACTTAAATATATGTGTGTGTCCTTGCATGATTATGTCAGTGTGTGTACGTACTGTACGTGTGTGTGTGTGTGTGTGTCCCTGCATCCACAGTGCGCAGTGGTTATCGACTGAAAGCCAGTCCAGACCAGGACTCAATGAAAGTTCTGTGCTACATAGAGAAGGAGCTGGCTCAGTTTCCCTCTGTCAAGATGGCTGCACTCAAACGTAAGCCTGCACAGACGAGGCCAGTTTCTGTGATCTGTGTGGCTGCGTGACAGCGGTTATTATGCGTTTGTTTGTTTGTCTATTAAGTGTTTCTAAGACTAAGTGCATGGTGTGTGTAAATTAACTAGTGCTAGATTCCTTCTAATCCTTCAGTCATTTCATGGCATCTAACTGTCCTAACTGAGATGGGAAAAAGACGTTTGTCATTTTCAAATTGGAAACTTAATGTGTATCAGTTATACACAACAATACTCTGGAGATATATTTATATTTATATGTATATGAATGTATAAGAATATGAATATCCATATCTGGTGACAGTAGTTTGAGGTGGCACATGAGGCTCTCAGTAATTTGCAGTCAGCTATAATCAGCGCTGATTATATATTTGTAGTTACCTCACACGAGAGAGTAGGTGATGTAGTTTGTACCATGCTCTTATCCCAAACACCTACTTATTACTTCCAGCAGACCACATCCTACTCTGAAATGTTTATTTGCATCATTTCACAGATGACGATCATCGAGTGTGTACTCCAGTGGGCGGTTACAGAAAACGTACCTGAAAATTTTTTTTAATTTAATTTTATGATGAAAATACACTAAAGTGTTTGTCCCAACAGCCAGTAGCCTATCAGAGCTGAGCTCTCTTCATGATGGAGGGAATACGGACTTCAGACACACCTATCAGGCGGTCCAGATGAAGGCGCTCCCACCCATCGCAGACCTCGACGACCATTCGGTGTTGAGAGCAGCTCCACCTACACAGAGCCAAAGGCTGAGACGGGATAGAGGAAACCACTCTGACGATGAGCTGGACAGAAGGTACAATTATGGTGTTATTTAGGGCATGTGTTTATGAGTTAAGAGGGTAAATGTCCCATGAAATGGTATTATTAGTTCCTCCCAGCAGTCAAGGAGGAGACGATTGTTAAAAATCAGGAAGTACAAGTGGGACACACTGACTCTCTCACACAGGCTACAATATCTGGCTTTACAGACACATCTTACAGGCAAATACAGTATATGATGGACTTTATCATTATTTAACTGTTCCAAGTTCAAGAAGTCACCAAAAGCCCATCTTTTCAAAGCTGTTTGATTTGACCTTCTGTCCTTGCTGTAGGTGGAACACCCGCTCAGAGCACCTGAAAAAAAAGATGTTGAGCAGAAGAGGGCGCACCGGCTCCCTGGACGAGCTGGAGGACTTCGCCCAGTCTTACGGCTCCCGCGGTCGCCGGGCCGAGCCTCCAGACCGGACCCATGAGCGTAAATACAGCCCTCCCAGGCGTTTCTACAGAGATGAAGACGATGGATGGGGCCGCCGCAGCCCCTCACCGTTAACCCAGAAGAGACGGGACACGTGGGACAGTGATCGCCCCTGTCGACTGCCCCAAAGCAAAGGATACGACGACGCCTTCCTCAGCAGTGTGCTGGAGAGCAAGACGAGAGGGCGGGGAGGGGACAGAGGTGCTGCTAGACTGGACGAGGACAGTGACACTCCGTCTAAAGGCAGCTCCAGAGGAAAGGGCAGCGATAGCTACTACAGCCGGTCGCCTAGCAATCGTCCAGAAGAGGAGGACCCTTTGCCTCCGTACAGTGAGTGGGAGGCTGAGCGGTACCGCAGGGCTGCCCCGACCGCAGAACGGTACCGCACCGCAGAACCTCCCAGATCAGAGCGATACAGGACCACGGAACCAGCCATGAGGCCTTTCTCTTACACCCGCCCCCACCAGGCGACGTCCCACACACTACAGGGGGGCAGAGAGGAGAGAGACAGGAGCCGAAACCTGGTGAGTTACTTGTAGAAGGAACAAGGACTTCATCCTCCTCGGCTCTTCAGGAAAGAGCCTCTAAATCTTGTAAATAGTCACATAATAAGTCTGCCTATATTCTACATTTTTCTTATTGTCAACAAATCCCATGAAAAGTCCAAAACCCATAACGAATTAAATGTTACCGTACCCGTGTAACCAAAGTCTGATGTTATTCCATTGTGCCGTAGAGCTCCATTATTGTCACTATTCAAAACACTTCAGCGAGCCACGCTGTCACACTTATTGGTTCAGGCACTCTGGATTTGTCCTCCCAACATACAAAAACAGGTCAATACCAACTGAGAGAATGACAATTAGTTAATTTGATACTTCATGGGATTTGTTGACAACAAGAATAACATTGAATAGTACCGTAAAACGAGTACTATGTAAATAATCTGATCATCTCTTGTGCAATGTACATACAAGATTTATGGTCTTAACACTGAATCTTTGTTTTATTTAGTTCTGGCATAATTTTATGTAGGTAGCTATAACATTTCTTTTGGGTAAAGCAATTAAAAATTACATTTATGGTTCAACTCAGATATGCACTGTATAATCTGGCCATGCTTGCAACCATCACAGTGTTATTAATGCTTGCTTACTGGCGTACTAAATGTGATCTTCTCTCTGGAATCAGCATCACAGTCATTACTACTAACACGACCTGAGCTGCACGACGTCTGTGAATTGTAATAAGGCACCAGGCTGGACTAACCTAGCATGAGCATGAATGCAAAGTCTCTAATGTCTGGCTTTTGGTGTATTTCTTTAACAGAGCACTGCACTGAGCAGGGACTCTCTCATAGTGTGACATGGTTTCCCAGCCTCGACCTGCACAGCACTGCCAGTCCATTCGTTTAAACCGTCCAGTTGCTACGCAGGAGAAGCTAACCGTTCTGCCACCAGCCACATGAAGTCTGGCTCGTCCCGCTGAAATAACTGCACCCAAAAAAAACTGCAGTTAGTGGATGGAAAATGCTGAGAAATTAACACGCACAAAGCAGCATGTGCAGTTGTTTCTGTTACTACGGGACGTCTTTCCTCGTGCATGAATCATATCTGGGTATTTATGCATGTGTAGTCTGCAGGTGTTGTGTATGTGGCGCGTGCATCAGTTGTATTTGTTGAGTGACTGGATTTATGTAAACCAGTGCCAAGATGTGTTTTTTTTATTATTATTATTATTATCTGCCAATTTCAGAATGGTCTTTTGTAATGCGAAGCCGGACGCCACAGTCGTATGTCTTCATACTTGTCATTCAGTTCACCGCAACTCAGGTTGACTTTGCATTTGTCTGTTGTTGATATTGTACTGTATGTAAATACCGTACCTTGAATTTGTGTTGCAGATTTCAATTACACTGCTTAAATACTTTTTAAATAAAGAAAAATCAAAGAAAGCCTTCACTGTCTCACGTGAATGTATTTTATATTTTCTTGGCCGAGAGAGAAGATACATGCAGCTCGGACTGCAGCTAATGGTTGTTTTCCTCGTCGGTGAACCTGTCGAGTATTTTCTCAATAGATTCCTCATTCTGCCTGCAAGATGTCAGAGAACAGTGAGTAAAGGTGACGTTTTCAACAGTCTAAACCCAAAGATATTCAGTTCACTGTCACATAACACAAAGAAAAGCAGCAAATCGTCCCAATTGAGAAGCTGACAAATTGATTATCTGTCCCAGAATCTGATGTTGGAGTGGTTATCGTGTTTGACGAACAAAATGTGCGATAAAGAGTGTGTTTACCTTGAATAAAGCCTGTGTGGGTTTTTTTTATCGTAGCTTATCAAATACACACAGCTAAACAAACACAGGAGCTTTACTGACAACCTTCATCTACAGGACTACACACAATCAGCACGTTATCATGGAAAGCACGTGTGCGGCTTTAAAATGTTTATATAAAGTATTAAATGACACATTATTATCTCAGAACATTTACAGAGGAACCTCATGTTACTACATGTTTTGTGTCTGTTTTTGAATCTTTGTAGTCGTTTTGTGTCTGTAGTCATTTTGCGTCTCCTTGTGGTCGCTTTGAGATTCTTTGTACTTGTTTTTGCATGTTACTGCTGTTTATTTAGAGCAAAATGAGACTAAATGTTGATTGAAACAAAACAAAAGAACATTTGGTAACGTTTTATAACTGCAAATTACAGTGTCAATATTTTGTCCAGACTGGATACAGAGACACAGAAAATGAAGGGTACTGTGTGTCCTCACTAGATACTGACAAGGAAGGAATTTAAAACCTGGCATGTCTTGAGGCTCAGAGTGGAGCCAGACACAGACGTGATGGTTTTCACCCATGCATCCAGCATTTTTCACAGGATTTCAAGCGCACTTCAGTGAGCTGAGAGCAGCACTTGAGCTCAGCTCGGGTGGGCTTGTTTTGTGTCAGCAGCGAAGCTCGCTGGGGTCCGTGTCCTGGATAAGAGTAGCGTAAACATCCTCGCACAAAGAGCTCCAACTCTCGTCCAACATGACTCATCCTGAGAGTGAACTTTGCACTCGGGCTGTTTGCCACAAATGAATAAATGAAAACCATTGTGACAGACGAGCTGACCTGCTTCTACTTCCTTCTTTCTATTCAGATTATGCTGGCTCATTTTAACTGTGGTCTTTCACACTAATGAGGCCAGGCGAGCCTTAAGACGGATGGACTGGATGTTAACATAAAGAATGCATTCATCTGCCATGTAAACAGCAATTGAATTCATCAGAGACACTGAACTCACCAAAACAGAAGAGAATAGATCAGTTACTGACAAATCAATTAGTAATTTGCAAATCATGCTGTCTGTTTCCATTGTCATCATTAAAACTATGAAAGAAGAGACTGACTGAAAGAATGGGATACGCTGAGATACTTTGGGTATATGGGTTAAATTACAGGCTGATTCAAGTATATTTATTTTCTTATCCAGCACTTTTAAAGTTGTGATTTTATTAGTAAGTAACTAGAAGTATTAAATACATGTAGTATTTTCCCCAAAATGTAGTGGTGTAGAAGTATAAAGTAAAGTACAAGTACCTCAAATTTGTACTTCAGTAGGCTAGAGTACTTGAGTAAAAGTACTTTGTTACTATTCAAATTCAAGGGTACAATATGAAGTATGTAATATATTGAGACGATCTGATGACGAGGACAGTTTGATCTCCCTCCTCCTCCTCTTTTCTTTCTCCATGTTGCACCTGTCCGAGGGGGCGTGGTCAGTGATGTCACCTGAAGCTGGATGGGGAGGAGAGGGGGAGGGGGACGATCCGCCTCCGACACCGACTCTCTGTGGGAAAGTTGTTCTTCGGTGCGGCTGCAAATAAATACTCGTCTTTCACCTCCGAGAACAATCCCAGCCTGACTAACATGTGTCTTAAGTCTTAGTTACAATGCAGAGCAGCGGCCGCGTCACGCTTTGGTCCAGATATTTCGGATTTCTGGTGTCTTTTGAATCGCCCACGGGATAAAGAGCGAAGCTTCCGCGGAAGGTTATAGAGCACCGAGATGGGAAATATGATACTGATGGCGCTTCTGCTGGTTCACTTGCCAACAGGTGAGGCTTTAAAGGCTTTATAGTAAACACACTTTCTGCCTAAAGTTTATATTTTATACAAATGTTATCTTTTTTTCTCGTTTATACGCATGAATGTAAAGAGAAGCCACTTTAACAAACAACCGAAACTAACGTTAATGTCTCCAAGTTAATTATCGACAGGTGTAAACAGGACGAGGCCGAATGTTGTCACGTGACTGCGCACCACTAGTAGTTTCTCTGCACAGTTCAGTGGAAACAGCCTCGTTTTGCAGAAGACAATGATAAATGCAATTTTTTTACGAGCTCAAACCTTCCTAGTAAACAAGTGTTTGTCATCAGAGTAGAGCTGCAAATACAGATTATTTTCAGAATTGGCTAATCTGCTGTTGACCTGAAATAATATGTCAGTTATCGAAAGAAAGTGAATCTGTCATTTTGATAACTGAATAAACTTTAAAGTCCATTGTGATGATTTCACCATTCTTTCTTATTCTTCATAAATCATAAATCATCTTTTTATTTTTATTTTAGACTGTTGGTCAGATATTTTGTAGAATAAACGATAATCAACTTCTTGGTGAAAGTATTACCACTGTAATATCCATATTAGCCAACATAAAACAATATAATCATTAGTTAAAATACTCAAATTCATAGGCCTTCATTAAATCATCTCACCAATCACAAACCTGTGACCAAGTGAAGAAAACGCACACTGCTGATCTGTAGATATACATACATATAGATAGATAGATAGATAGATCTAGATGTCAGGATATCATGTTGTGATTTAGAGAAGAAACGATTCAATTTCTTGATTAGTTGTTCATCAAAAAATGTATCTATGACAATACAGATAATCAATTAGTACTTTTTAAAGTAAAACTCCCCAAAAGTCACTGGTCCCAGCTTTTCAAATGTCTGAAAATCTTTGGGATGGAACTGATATCCAGATAACACAAGCAAACTGAAAGTGTCAACTTGAGCTCTGGTAATCGGTGATGTTTCACTCTTTTCTCACATTTAATGCATCAAACATTTAACCAGTTTCTTAAAACGATAATTGGCAGATTAATCGATGATGTCAATACGTGTTGCTGTAGTTGCAGCCCTACTCTATATTTTAAGACATAAATCAACTGAGACAAAAACCCATGTCGGGCATTTACTGATAAACATGCATCTCTGTTGTTGTGAACCACAATTTCAAAGAAAAGGTGTTTAAACTTTAACTGATCTTTTCTCAATTAGCCGAGGTAACTCTACATTGATTGACAGCTGTTATTACTTCTATTGAAGTAGTACAATATGTGCACACTTAAAGGCTCCTGCATTAAACTGTTAACCGGTCTGGTCAGTTTCTCATCAATCCAGCATTCATGAGCTGTCACACAAACACAAACACAAAAGAGGGTTTCCTGTCTAAAGTTACAGTAACTTAAATATTGCAGCTTGTACGCTGCTATGTTAGATTTGATCTCATCTTGTTATTCTTCCCGCTCGTATCAGAGCTGCTGTCCATCCAGGTGGTTGTTCCACAGACGCAGAGGAGCACGACTCTGTTCGCCTCTGTGATCCTGCGCTGCGACTACTCAACTTCAGCGAACCCTCAGGATGTCCTCGTCAGCTGGAGGTACAAGTCCTTCTGTAAAGACCCAGTGCTGGATTACTACTCCACAGGTGAGGCCGCTGGTGGAAGGACACTGGGATTTTTAACATGCTGGGCATGTGATACATGTGATGACAAAATGGTGGTGTACTGAAGACTAGTTTAGTTTTTATGACCACAATTCTTGGCTTGATCTTTTTATATTGTCATGGTCAGAAGCAAAACGTTTTATTTTACATTTAATTGTTAACTAGAAGGCTTGAACTTTCTCGCAGTATTAAACCATTGATGTGCAACAGCAGATACGTTGCTATATATAGATACGTACACCATGAAGTGTATATCACTGAAACAGTCATAAAACGCAAATTTATTTTCCCATAATATCCCTCTTCATATACAGTATCTGCTTGTAGCAAATTAAGCATGATTAGTCCTTTTTTTAATGATTATGTTCAGGCACTCAGTTAAAATTGTCCTTCACAGATTTAGCGTTATACTCCTTACAATGTCGGACTCATTAAAAAAAAAAAGTGGTCTGGTGCCTACATTACCCACCATGCAACACGGCCGCTGACAGTTCAGTCGGAGAGTTGGGTGTGTTATGCTAGTAGTGGCTAATGTAGCCTTGAGATGAGGAGTCTCACTTCTTTGTAACTCTATACTCCAAGATTTTTAAACTTTGTAGTCTTCAACTGCGCTCAAGTGACATCACTAAGAAAAGGCTTTATACAACTTGCAGTAGTTATCCCCAAAATTTATAAACGGACATTGATGTGTACAAACCTTTTTTTAAGGTTTGGGAAAGAGAAAATCTATTTAAATATGGAAAAAGTAAAAAAGTGTAATTTTTGTTTGAATACAAGTAATTTACATCAATATACTCAAACAATACAGAGCAAATACTTAAATGTAGCGGCGTAGAAGAAATATGCTTTCTTAATGGAATAGTATATAGTATAATAGAACTTATAGTATCCCAATAAGTAAGGAAAAATATGTTCATAGTAATATCATTAAGCACACGCTAACTTTCCAACAATAGCAACACACACACACAAAAGAGAATGCAATAAATTCTGTTTTTCTGTGTTTCTGAAGGCTACCAGGCTGCTCTGCAGCTGGGTCAGGACCCCTCCAATGACTGCCCCGACCGCCAGCGCACAGTCCGCACAGTCATCCAGAAGAGGGGCATTAATGAGCCCATCCTGGGTGCAGATTACAGAGAACGCAAAATAACCATTCAAAACAGTGAGTCTGATCCCATCATACTTTTACGACACCACGCAGGCTGCATATATTTGCCTAGAAATAAGGAACAGTGTACGTGCTTATATTCATTCTTTAAGACCGAGTTCTTATTGTGGTTTGTGGACATACTGTTAACAAAGAAGTATTTGCCAATCTGTGCATTGCTCATTAGCATAACTGGAGAAGCTGAAGCTATATTGCCTATAGTTAAGACAATAGCAAAGATTGTGTATTTATACAGTATATCAGAGAGAGAGCAAAGAAAGGAAACTAAAACAAAATATTAAAATACCTATAAAGATGATGTGTGTTGAAACATGTGACACTGTCTGTCGACAGAGGCGGACCTGGTCATCAGTGAGGTGATGTGGTGGGATAACGGCGTGTATTTCTGCACCATTGACGCTGCCGGTGACACGACGGGGGACTCGGATCGGGAAGTCAAACTCATCGTGTACAGTAAGTTTCCTCAGCGTAGGTCGTGCCACACAGCATGAACAGACTTTCTGAAAAGTGTGTTCGTACCCGTAATAATGTGTCGCCTTTCCTGTTGCAGACTGGCTGACCGTCCTGTTCATCATCCTCGGTGCTCTCCTGCTCATCATGCTCTTCTGCATATGTTGCTGTCAGTGCTGCCCGCAGAAGTGCTGCTGCTACGTGCGCTGCCCGTGCTGTCCACAGACCTGCTGCTGCCCGGAGAAAGGTTGTTTTTCTGCCTACAGCGGAGGCTTCAGTACTCTCTATGAAACCATAAACTACATCACACTTTACAGCACTTGATCAAATTATTTTCCACGAAACATTAGCGAGGCACCGATCCAGGTTTTTCTCTTGCGATGCATCATCTCGAGGTATCTGTTGATGCCGAGCACCTGGATCATGTTTGAGCAGCTGAAGAATCGGTTTTAGACAACAGGTCTTTATTCGTGGAAGGCATTTTGACATTGCAGGTAGGAGAAGCACAGGTGTAAATAATAAAATGATTGATGGCTGAATTACATTTGGCTGCTTCAGTTTCAGGGTCCTGCTACTGTCACACTGTTCGTCACACCATCGGTAATTATTTAAATTTTTAGTAATACCTGTGCTTTTCTGTACCGAGTCAAAATGTCTGCCTGAAAAAGACCCGTTAGTGACTTCTTCGACTAGAAAATGCTGTGCAGGATCTTTATTTACAACCGAGGCATGAACATTCATCATTGACAAAAAGGTTTTGGTTGCAGATTCTGTGCTTGTATTTCACAATCAAGTCAACACTGATCCCACTGAGCCGAGCCACACGGACCTTTGACCCCCCTCTTTGCTCTGATTTCAGCTGTGATGCAGCACAGGATGCTGCGAGACGCTCAGAAGGCCATGGCTCCTTGGATAATGAATGGTCAACCCATCTACGCTCCCATTAGCTCCCATGCCTCCTCCCAGGGCGTGCCCATTCTTTATTCAGGTGACTGACACAAAAGCTACAATGAGACTCATCTTTGATGCTTTGTTGAATGCTTTGTTGCATGATTCCTGGCCAGATCCGAGGGCGTGTGTTTGGTTTGGTTTGAGAAGTGGGAGGACACAATGAAGTAAATTAAAAACTGATAAATGATCTGCACACTACTTCACATACACTACATCTATATTTTATATTTATATCAAAAAAATAACACATTTTGATGAAACAGTTTTTGTGCTTTCAGTGAGCGATATTTTGTTTTTCACAATCCTGCAACTTTACAGTTCACCCTCACCACTTTCAATATTGTCAGGGAGCTGTTTCAAGTGAAGAAGGAAACACCCAAAACACAAAAACAGCAAATGTACACATTTAGCGACTAGCTGGTGAACGTAGTGGAGCATTTAGAATCTTCTGGAGTAAGTGGAGAGCAAAACAGAGCTACAAGAGAGGGAATATTGGACTTGCATTCATCAGGTGGAGTTCATCAAGTTCTCATCAAGTTCAAATTCATTTCTGTTCATTTTTGTTCCAGGCTCATACGCCGACTACCCTGCCAAACAAAACTTTGCCATGGCTCCCATGCAGCTGTCCCCTATGGCCCTGCAGCAGCAGCCTCCTCCTCCTCCTCCTCCACACCATGCAAACGGCAGTGTGCGTGGCAGCATTCATGGCAGCGGACAGGTGTTGGACTACTTGGAGCACCAGATGAGGGGGCTGGATTTGGGGCCACCTCAAATGGCTCATTACGGTGTCCAAAATATGCTCCCATTACAAGCCCAGCACCAGCTGCCTCCTCCAGCAGTTCCCTACACAACCGGGCCCCCGAGTATGTTGTCAGCCCTGGATGAGATGGGGGTGAGAGGGGTGGAGAGGAGAGTGATCACCCTGCCTCCTATTATCCAGCGTGTGCCCAGCTTTTCCTCACGCAGGGAGCCTGGAGGTGCAGATGGAGCCAGAGGTGGTCCCGTAATATCCAGCCAGTCCAGTGGGAGTACAAACCGCTCTGGAGGAGGTCTCCACCGCAACAGTCGGGGCCACAGAGACGTCTCTCCTCCCAGACGGGGGATCCTGCGTGATTACAGCGACAACTCCGAAGAGAACCGGCAAGGAAGAGCGTCACACAGGGGTTCGAGGAACGAGAGAGGAAGCTCGGCCAGGAGGAGGGCTGGATCCAGACCACGTAGTCGTGACGACCTGATCGACGAGCTGCACAGCAGAGCAGCTCGGAGGCAGAGGAGCTACTCACCTCCTCAGCGTCGCAAAGGGTCCTGGAGCTCGGATGAGGACGACAGCAGGAGACGAAAAGGAGGTAAAGAGAAGGATTGGCCAGAGAAGCCCCCCAGTTACTTCTCCATTGAAAAGCAGCCTGGACACAGTAGCGCCAACAGGAACTACACCTGCCTTTCTGTAAGATCCACACACAAATCTTGACTTGACCAATTGAGAATTATTCTCTTTGTTTCGTTACTTTCCTTTTCTTTTAGGTTTGACTTCTTTGTTTCATCACTTTTTTGCCATGCTAGCAGCGTAAATCTGGGGATGGGGATGTGGGTTGATCCACCACTTAGACTGAATTATATCCTCCACCATTGGATGGATTGCCGTTACATTTTGTACAGACGTTCATAGCTCACAGATGAATTGTTTGGAGTTTCCCGTGCCTTTCCTTTTAATGCCACCGTCACTCTTATGGTTTTTAGTGAAATGTCTTAACAACTATTTAATGGATTGCCATGAAATTTGGTTCAGACGTTCATGTCCCCCATCAGGAAGAATTGTAATCTCTTTGGTGAGCCTGTAACTTTTTGCCATCAGGTCGAAATTTCAATTTCACTAATGCTTTCCTTTATGACCAAATATCTATTAAACTAATAACATTACCATCAGCCTCAGCTGTACTTTGTGTTTAGTTGTAATGAGCTCATGTAAGCATGCTAACACACTAAACTAAGATGGTCAACATTTGCATGTTAGCATTGTCACTGTGAGCATGTTAGCATGCTGACATTAGCATTTAGCTCAAAGCACTGCTGTGCCTCAGTACAGCATCACAGAGCTACTAGCATGACTGTAGACTCTTAGTCTTAGGTGTAACTACTTTCTGTCTTTCACCACTTTGTTGTACTTCTTTGTCTTTTTTTTGTATTTTTTCTCTGCTTGTGTTTATTGAGTCATCATTTCTCCATCTTTCTTTTAACACCACCTCCATCGCTTTTCTCTCTTAGGATAGAAGCTCCCGTAGCAGCACCACCGTAGTCATCTGAGGCACTTGTGTCTTTTTTGACCTTTTTCCTGAATGTTTCCAGAACGGTGAAAACGAAGACAGTGGGTACCTTAATCTGTTCAACCGGCGTGCAAAGATATAGTTGTTGTGAAATATGATAGTGAGACCAAAAAATGTACTGTATGGATATACTTTTACTTTATATCTAAACAAAAATATGATTTTTATGTATTGTATGAAGAAAAACTGTTCAGTTGAAGCTATATATTACATCTAATATGCAGTCAGATTGAGCCTGGTCTCTTGTTGTTGAGATGATTCATGTGTGTGATTTATGTCCCGCTCTATTCAATTGTGTCATTTGTATGTGTTTTCCTTCTGATGATAATAATTTGGTGTAAATGCACAGTTTCAGCAAGCAGATTGTTGGATACTGCGAGATTTTGTACGTTATTTAGGTTTATCATTGTGAACATGTGTGTTTTTACAGACGGATACAGAATGTTTTATTTTTTTATAATTTTTTATTTTTGCATAATTTCTTGTACTAATTAAAGGGTCTTTAAAAAAAGATCTTTATCCACACTAATAATATTAGACAGTAACAGCAATGGAAAGGACGCTACCTGGACATTTGCAGGAAGGTGGACAGATTTAGTGGACAGTTTGGAAGCTCTTATTGTAACTATTGGATGAACAACGCATAATTGTGGTTTTCATTAATGTTTGCTTTTGTTACAAACATAAATAGAGATGTATTGTGGTGAAACGTGTATGTTTTTAAATAAACCATTTTAGATACAGCTGTTATGAAGTGGGTCATTTATGAACTTGGACATTATGTATAAGTCAGGGCGGTCCCAACATGACAGAAGTGATCCCTTAAACTGAAAAGCCAGCCAATAATGCCACTGAACTTGTTTTGTATGTTTGGTAAATATGTGGTGTAATTTATTTATTTATTTTTTTTGTGTGTTTTTGCTTTTACATAAGAGAAAGTACATGATGTGGAAATTTTATGAAGGTTATTATGTTCAGTTTTTCTTTGAATTATTTTCGACGTGTGGGTTTAATTTTTAAGGTCATTGTGTCGACTTTTTAATTGCATTGGCCATTTAATATGACGAAGCATTACTGTAATATTCCTGCTGTGCAGTGTGCACTACACTTAATATGAACTTGGCGGCAACTGGCGGGCAAACAGCTACTTTTGGCCCCAGAGGCAACAAAACAGGTTAAACCCGGCATGGCTGCTCCACAACATGCAAGCTGAAGCTTTTCTGACAGCGGTATGTCCAGCAGGGGGAACCAGGGGCCACTAATTTAATCTATGGTGAGCAGACTGAGTTGAGTTCAGTGGTGTTTGTTTCAGTGCAAGACAGAGTGGAAAAATATCTGCTTTTTTTTCTCAGCTTTGGCTTTTAGGAAACAAAATGAAGCCACGAAACTTGAACAGCGCCAAGTCTGTTTGACCAGTGCAACATAATGACAAGTACTTTGACATTAAAGGATCTGTTCAAAGAGAGTTACGTTGCATTTTGGGTGTAGATGTCGAAGTTGAAGAAAGATGGAGACTGTTTACAGAACCGAAGGAGGGAGGAGGCGGGGCCTCCTCTGAACGCGCTATGCTGCTCTCTGATTGGTCGGAGACGCTGACCCGGCGGGGGGAAGTGAAACTGCCAAAGTCAAAGGATCCCGCATCAGCTGTTAGCTGTCGATCCTCGCCAACAACCGCTGATAACAGCAACTGTTAATACGAGCACCGGGGCAGAGAGGTGCCTCTTATGAAGATCAAAGTCAGAGACACAGCAGCTCCACGTCGTTTTCAAGTAAGGCTAACTGAATATTAGTCACCCGCTAGCTAGCGTTAGCAGCTGCGCAGATTGTTCCGTACAGAAATCACTGATTGTCATGAAATTAGCGGGCGGCTAACAGATGCTAGCTGAGCTGATGCAGCCGCACACAGCAGGAAACTGACATGAACAACACCGGCTCCGGGTTCAGTCTCCACCACGGAATCATTTCTCGGAATCAATGTGTCAATTTGTTTTTTTATTCACACTAAAATTGCAACTGCCATGGCCGCAGCACCTGTACACTGTGACTCAGCCTGTGTAAAGCCAGTGGTTGTTTACAGCAGGACAGACTCGTTGAACTTGTGTTGTGTCTGGCGTTTCTAGGTCGCGCGGTCTTTTTTTGTACTGTAAGTTGACTTGGATTATTAACAGGATTTGTCAGACACTCACTGTGTGTTGTGTTTTTGCTCCTTGGTTTGTCTGCAGGCAGCATGAACTCCCTCCCAGGAAGAGCCGCACTGTCTCTGTGCAGGCGCACAGTGGCAGCGGGCGGGATGAGGGTCTTCGCCGGTCACCCTGCTGGGGGCACGCCGGCCTCCCAGCAGGCCGTGCGGGTCTGCCACTCCGGGACGAGTCGCAAGGGCAGCGTCAGCACCAAGAAGCGTGGGTACGACATCACCAGAAACCCACACCTCAACAAGGTGAGCTCACTGACGTGTCTGGTACCTTTTGCAACATCCATTTTTTTACATGTAACAAGTCGCTTTTCAATATTGTCGACGTTTTGACCGCTAAAGGTCGCCCTCAGGTAAAGGTGAGGGTGTGAGCTCACCTGTAATGGACATGCATGGACATTATATGCTTGGCTGTAGCAGAATATATTTAGAATTGCTTCACTGCAACTAACAAGTATTTTAATCATTGATTAATCCACCGATCATGTCTTTTATAACTGTATTACACATGTAACATTGTTGGTGGGTTATGTGGGTGATATTATGAATGTTACCGAAACATAAGTCTGTAGTTTTGACCAACACGTGTACACAGACACTGGACTGCAACTGGCCTAATGTGCTGTGGACATTCTGCAACAAAACAAACATGATGCTTTTTATAAGAAATTATGAAAAATCAATAGGCACACAACAGAGTATCGCTAATTTTGTCATGACCATATGTAGGCAAATTAATGCATTCTTTAACAAATATAACACTCAATATTCTGAATATGAAATGTGTCTTAAAGCATTACTTGTGAATATGTACAACTTGTCTCTGTGATCACATAACGGTCTACAGATAACATTATGTCCTGCACACTATCTTATATGGTGGTGAAATACTGGTGGAGATTACTATGTAAGTACCACATAGTCCTGCACAGCAAGGCCGCATGATAGTTGAGTGGTTAAACCTCTGGAGCTATGAGTGGTCTGCTTTCTCTCAGTCTTAATAAAGCATATTAAAAAATAAGAATAATATAGACTTGATGTGAATTGACTCACCAGTTTGCTTCTTTTTTTTTTATAATCCTAAAATATTTCAGATTTTAAATCCCCAAATATTAATTTCAGAGTGTGACAACAGTGCTGCATTAGCACAGAATAATGTCAGTGCTTTTGCAGTCCTAGTGTGGAATTACTAGTGAGTTAGTTCTTCACACAAAGGCTGCAGTCACACAGACTGATCCAAAACAAACATCCACCAAGTGACTCACCGCTGGTTTTCCTACAGTCTTTTTCCAAACTCTTTAAAGAGGGAATACTTTTGTGCTGCCTTACTAACTCTGTGAGGACAGCAGGACAGACACTGATGCCTTAGCTGGGTTTATTGCTTTGATTCAGGTTCGTACGAGGTCGGTCACAGTTCCTTCCACAGTTCCTGATGCAGAGTCAGCAGTTTCACGCAGACTCGCAGGTCAGGTCAGAGGAAACAGTCAGCAAGTTAAGCCCAAGTGAGATGGAAAAAAAATACAAAATAATGACATAAAACAAGTTTATGTCGGCGTCGTGCTTAAACTTTTTTATGTCTTAAACAGGGTTTTAAACTTAACTTTTATGCCACTTATAGACTTTACTATCCAGTTAAAGACTGCTTCTTTTTTCATCTAAAACACATTTTGTCCTTATTACACACTCTTTGGTGTAATGTATGTGGTATTAATTGAGAAAGGCCAAATTTCTGTCCCTCTTAACTAACCTCTTTCTTTCTGCAGTAACCTCTGCAAATGTGAAACTAAATCAGCTCACACCCATGGAAATGTACCACAATTGATTATATGTGGTCCTATTATGTTGTAACATTATATTAATCCTTGATAAGGTTTGGATTGGAGTCATTACAAAGGTTAATCTTATAGCACCCACGTATATTTTCACTTTCTGTGTCCTTGTGTGTGGACAGATAGCATGTTGGCTGGCTTAATTACAGCCGCCGGTTGAGAGCGTCATCATAATGGGTTTACTTTAGCGCCTCTTTGCCTGCTCGCTCTAATAGGTTTAGCCTAACTCTGTTAATATGTGACTTTCCCTTTGTCCACGTTCACATTTACACAGATGCATTTGTCATTAGCATTTGCGTGTAAAAGGTTTTCCATCCACATTTGCGGAGTTGGATATAGTTTTTGAAAATTTGCCTTGCACATTGACTGTTCTCTCTCCTTGTCTAGTGTTAATCTAGTTTGGTATTTACAGCAAGGGTGTATCAAAGTATCTAATTTTTATTACCTCTGGCAGGCCGAGATTTTGTTGTGCAGCTATTTAGTGTGCAACCCAAAGCTATACAGTACAGTGTTGTTCAGCATCTATCATCACAATACTGTTCAATGAGAAAACATGCAGCTTGTGAAGCAATTGTAGACGTAATGATTGTAAGCTGAGGGTACTATTAGCCACCAAATGTCCAATCCACTATCACATTTCACACTCAACTCCAGCATGAGTAATTCACCGCGGCACGGGTGCTTTCAGAAATTCGTGCAAGAATCGAGCAAACAGAGAGCGATGGAGCGGAGACGAGGAAAGAGAAGCCGAGCTGACGGGGGAGTGAGTTCATTCTCCCACACTATTGGACAGAATAAATAGATTAAACTTCACACTCCCCTCAGATCACGCTTTGGGAAGCCTGCCAACATCAAGATGAGGAGCAGCACTAACCATAACCAGAAGGCAGCGGGGTACAAGGCTGCTTACCAGAATAAAAGCTTAACCTTGTGTTGTTCCTCTAAATTACCAAAACAGCTGTAAGACTTTTTAAATCTTGCCTTCTTTTGCTTTACTGTACCAGTGTTTCTCTACAAAAAGGGCAACCAACTCAACATTTTGAGAAAATATGTAAAAGACCACTGTATTTGGGTGCGGACTGTGATGACTAACACATGAGTCACTGTGGTCTGGATAGTCGGAGTTCTTATTTAGTTTGCAGGCTTTACTCTGCGCAGACTCTTTCTGGGATCATGGTATTGTATAACCGCTCCTCTCCCCTCCCTGCAGGGAATGGCATTCACCCTGGAGGAGCGCTTACAGCTGGGCATCCACGGCCTGCTGCCCCCCTGCTTCCTCTCCCAGGATGTGCAAGTGCTGCGCGTCATGAAGAGCTATGAAACGCGCACCAATCCTCTGGACAAGTGAGAGAACAGGCTCAAGACGTTCATGATAAAACACGTTGAAGTGCTGTTCAAGATTGTCACAGTGCAGCTGCAGATGTTAAGCTGCCGGCGCACCATCGGCTGTTGCGTGATTAAAAGTTCATTTTTTTGTCACATCAAAAGCTTTTAAAGGGGCATCCAGTGGCCTAGTAGTTAAGACACGTATAACTTCAGTCTTCATTCATTCATCTCACTATATTTTGTGTTTATATTTACACTGTAAGTTGTCTAATAAAAGTAAAATGTAAAAAAATCATGTGACACTGTAAAACAAGTTTACAGCCATGCTAGCAGCACTCTGAAGCTGCACTTAGTCGCAGCAGTGCTATGAGCTGAATGCTAACATAAGCATGCTAACATGCCCACACTGGCAATGTTTAACATCCTGATGTTTAGCAGGTATAGGGTTTACCTTCTTAGTTTAGCGTGTTAACATGCTAACATTTACAAGTACAACTGAGATGCAGTTATATTTTAATCTGATGATGATTCTTACAATTCATCATCTGCGAACCATGAATGTCCAGTAGTTAGTCAGTCTCGACCAAAGTGGTGGAACGGCCGACATGGCCATCCCTAGAGCCGCGCTGCTAGCATGGCTAAAGATGTTCTCTGCCATGACATGCAGCTTGCGTTCATTTTGTTTGTTGATGTACATGGACCTCTAGATAGATGGTAAAGATGATATTTCCAACGCAGTTACAATTCACTTTACTCAGAGAAGATCTTGCAACTTTCTAAAACAGAAATCGTGATGTCAGTGGCTTGATAGGTATCTGTCTCTGTCACAGGTACATCCTGCTGATGACGCTGCAGGACAGGAACGAGAAGTTGTTCTACCGCCTGCTGACGTCTGACGTCGAGGAGTTCATGCCCATCGTGTACACTCCCACTGTCGGCCTGGCCTGTCAACAATATGGACTCGCCTTCAGGAGACCACGGTGAGATTAATCACGTAAACTGCAGTTCAGTTTACGCCAACACTATTTGCTCAGGTGTTTTTTTTCATTCTTATATTAGTTTTAACTCCAAACTTCAACTTTCTGACCTGACATCATACAAAAGAGGGATGGACTAAATCTTGACACCTTAGCTCACAATACACAAACACTCTGGGTGTAATCAGGCAGTACAAGAAGCCTAGAAGAGCAGCTCCTCGGCCGTTATATACCCCCAGATGGCCTGTGATTGGCTGCATGTCCCCAGATTCAGCAGCCAATACGTGAAGGAGGGCTGAGGCCCACAGAGCCCGAGGAGCAACGCAGCACATTTGAACACATTTTATCAGTCACATTCAAGAAGCTGATCTAAAATCTCAAATCACCGAATCACCACCAGCACTGCTGCCGTAAAACTGAAACCTGCTTTTGTTTACAGAGGACTCTTCATCACCATCCATGATAGAGGCCACATCGCCACCCTGCTCAACTCCTGGCCTGAAGAAGACATAAAGGTAACACCCCCCCCGCCCCCTTCCCACACACACATACACACACACACACACACGAATGCATCATACATGTTGCTAATATGTGTCTCTGTGTAGGCCATTGTGGTGACGGATGGGGAACGTATCCTCGGCCTGGGTGACCTGGGAAGTTATGGTATGGGCATTCCTGTCGGGAAGCTGGCGCTCTACACTGCCTGCGGTGGTGTCCAGCCACAGCAGTGTCTCCCCGTGCTGCTGGACGTCGGCACCGACAACCAGGTGTGTGTGTGTGTGAGAGAGATCGCAGAGTGTCAGGAAGCCTGTAGTAAAGGTTTCTAGAGCTGGTGTAGCACTTTAGTCGTTGCATGATTTTAGACGGACTTTGTTGTCATTTTTGGTCCAGGCGCTGCTCGATGACCCCCTGTACATCGGAGTGAAGCACAGGAGAATCAGAGGGAAGGAGTACGACGACCTGATTGACGAGTTCATGCAGGCGGTGACAGACAAGTGAGTAGAAACGCCAATAAATGAGCGACGAGTGTGCGAGTGAGTGTGGTGCTGACTTGTGACTGACCGCTCCGTCGTCCTGCAGGTACGGGATGAACTGTCTGATTCAGTTTGAGGATTTCGCCAACAGCAACGCCTTCCGCATCCTCCACAAATACAGGAACCGATACTGTACCTTCAACGACGACATCCAAGGTACTTAAACTCTCACCGTACTGTTATACTAATGTATTCAACCAAATTTCTCCTGACTTCCCTCAGCAGTCAATGTCATTACTTCTTACACACACTAGTTGTGCTATACATTCCTTTTTTTTGTTTGAATAGAAAAAAAACCCAAGACTTTTTATCATTTAAACATTCCACATGATATCGCATTCTCAGAAAAAACACAACAAACATAACATTAAGACTTAAAAAAAGCCATAAATAACTCGCACTAAGATACAAGTGAGCCTTAAACTTGGGATAACATCATCAATAGCACCAGCCTGTGTCTGATCATAAATACTGACACGGTTAATCCTGTTAAGAAATTTAAAAAAGGATCTTGTATCTTAGTAACTGTAACTTTTCAGGCTGCAGAGAAGCTCAATCAACCCTGAACTAGAGAACATCAGCAAGGTCACCTCAATCCTGGCTTCGTCCATGCTTACCGCATGTTTTAAGCACAATGTAGAAGAAAACTGAGCTGTTCACTCACTTTGCAAGATTTCAGTTCACAGAAGAGATTCACTTGTTATAGATTTCTAAAAACCAGCAGATGGACTCAACAAATGACAAAATTTGCACGTTTTGTTTTCTAAATGAATAATTTAACTGTCTTAAATGTGTCTGATTATTCAGATGTGATCTAAATCAGCGGTTGTCTGGGGGTCGAGACCCTCACAAGGGGTCTCAAGATACATTCGAGGGCTCCTCAGATGATTCACAGGATATGGAAGCAGAACCTTTTTTGCTTTTTTTCAGACTACCTTCGAATCTTTGCTGTGTGGAGAGAGGTCACGCATTTCTTTAGCTAAAAAGATCACAAGCCAAACAACAAGAAAACAAGTGTTCTTTTTCTTTCAGGCACGGCCTCAGTAGCTGTTGCCGGGATCTTAGCCGCTCTGAAGATCACAAAGAACAAACTCGTAGACCACACGTTTGTTTTCCAAGGGGCTGGCGAGGTGAGAAGATTTGCTCGCTAGGATTTGATTCTGTTTTGAAATAAAAATAACTTCTTTCATCTCTAAGAGAGTTGAGACTGTGTCTCAAGACTTTGATGCAGATGGAGAATCATCATCATTTTCTTGTTGCCAGGCTGCTCTGGGTATTGCTCACCTGATTATAATGGCCATGGCCAAAGAGGGAGTCTCTAAAGAAGAAGCCGCCAAGAGAATCTGGATGGTGGACTCAAAAGGTCTCATTGTGAAGGTAATGTGTGCCTCCGTCACTCGTTCAGTATCCCCATGTATGTAAATCACCGAACAGCACCATGTGGAGTTAAAACAAAACTTTTTTTACTCACATTTAGGGAAGAGGCCATATTAACCACGAGAAGGAGGAGTTTGCTCACGATCACCCGCACCTGAAGACCCTGGAGGAGGTGGTGCACACCATCAAACCCACCGCAATCATAGGTGAGTCTACCTGGAAGGTCACCGCAGCAAAGCATGTGCAGGAGACAAGTGTGCATTCATCCTGAGATATGTTTACAAAACCTCTTTATAACCCGCATTGTTTGTTTCATCCATCTGTGGTTCAGTTGTGGAAAAACAGAGAAACCTGTGAAAGGTGAAGTTTTTTCCGTCCAGCTTCGCTCAGAACAATAACACCTTTATAATTAATTTGCTACAATCGACTAATTCATTCTGTTGATTTAATCTAATGCCCCGAGGATTGTAGATGTGACTGTTGGTATTCATGCGTCTAAATTCATACAGCGCATGTATGATGAGCCGGACGACATTTTCAAACTTTTAATCCACTGATTCAAGTTAACATTTTTTTAAGATTAAAGAAGAAATTATTAGAAAATGATTCCAAGTACAAATGGATCCATAGTTGCTTGTAGTAATTTGTTGTAATTTGTAATTTATTTCTTGACCCATGTGGTTTGAATCCTTCAAACAGCACAGCTGTTGGAAACCCTCTGATGGATTCTCCCTCTGCTCTGTTTCCTGAACACGAAGGCGTGGCTGCTATTGCAGGTGCCTTTACTGAGAAGATTATCAAAGACATGGCGTCCTTTAATGAGAGGCCAATCATCTTTGCCCTGAGTAATCCGACCAGCAAGGCAGAGTGCACAGCAGAGCAGTGCTACAAGCTCACGGAGGTAATTATCACCCTCACTGTACTTTGGTACGTGCAGGTTATCGCTATTTAGAACAGAATATAAGTTACAAGTGGTTTAAGATACACTCTGGAGGAATTTCTTTAAGCGGTCTTCTTTTTCTGCACATTTATTGATACTCTGGTGCCTTTTTACAGCAAATGACTGCCCCAGATTTGATTCATATGTGGAACTGATCCATGAATACAGCTGTTGTAGTTTCATTTCATTTGGTAGATATGGCCAGACTTTGAGGTGGGTTTACACGCGTCAGCAGACCATCAGGAAATCTGACACCGAGGTCTTGTCAACAACTTACAAGCCATTTCGAGGCTCAGTTAGAATTTCCCAAAAACATTACATGTGGAAACTGAACTTGCCTTTTTAGCATAACCTGTAAAAACTAAACTCAGCGTGGGTTCATGATCAGCTGTAGCCACTGTCCAGTAAATTCATTAGCCAGCTTTTCTTGTCAGAATTGCAGAGTACTCGTGTAAATCTGCCCTACAGTGCTTCTACAGTACATCCCAGTACACTTTTTACATTACTGCCCCCTGCAGGCACAGGAATGTTGCTCCACAGCACCATAGTGGTATAGGTAAAAACTGGATAAAAACCAGAAAACAAGAAACAAGTCCTTTCTGTTATCTTTACAGAAATAACTCACAGTTTCTGTCATGCGTTTTCTCTACATCCTCCTCTTCCTTCCTGTTGTCAGGGCCGGGGCATCTTTGCTAGTGGAAGTCCATTTGACAAGGTGACGCTGGCTGATGGACGCACCTTCTACCCCGGCCAGGGAAACAACGCCTACGTCTTCCCTGGAGTTGCTCTGGGTATCATTGCCTGTGGAGTGCGCCACATATCTGATGATATCTTCCTCACCACAGCGGAGGTATTGTCTTCACTTACCGCATATTAATGATACATTAATTATTATTTCGGAAAGAAAATGTGTTTTGGGGGCCTCAGTGCTGCTTTTCCTCTCTTTCTCAATCTTTGTTGCACTTTCCACATTCTTCAAATCAACTTTATTAATTTTTTTGTCTCCCAGGCGATAGCTAACATGGTAACAGAGGAGCACCTGGCTGAGGGAAGACTTTATCCTCCTCTCAACACCATAAGAGAGGTGTCCTTCAAGATTGCAGTGAAGGTGGGTGATCTTTCCTCACAATTAAGTATGTAACCTCAGTCATGTGTTTAAAATATTATGGTATATTGTGGCACGATCATTTGTAATAATTTGCATATAGAGCTAAAAACTGGATCAACTAAATCTCATAATGTCTCTTAAAGTCTACTGATTTTCTTAAAAAAATGATGTTTCCAGCTAGAATTAAGTTTTGCTGTAGGTGTTTTTATTCTGGTTTTGTGGGTAACTATGGTGATTGGAAAGTATTGGTCCATTCAAGTTTAGACATTTTAAGGATATTCTTTTTTTGTATATTAAAACTTTCTCACTAATGCATTTTTACGCCAAAATTTAATTTGATGTGGATACAGGTCTGCTTTAAGATATTGAATCTTTTTGAGAAATTTTATTTATTGGATTTTGCAGTGATGTGCCTGAAAACTTAAATTCTTCAAAGGAACATGAAATATTTTTGACTAAAGTAACAATCAGACGTCTTTAGATATTATTTATTAAGAGTTTAACACTCATAAACTCAGCTAATGTTCTTCATCAGGACTGTGCGGATTTGATTTATTCATATTTGATTGACAGCAACCAAACAAAGCTACCAGCTGTCATCAGACTCAGTTGTTGATAAATCCTGATAAGTGCAGAAGAGTACATGACATCGCTTTTTCTAAACAAGCCCCGGGCCACTTTAAATCAGCGAGAAGGCACAGAGAAGAAAAACAAACTTTTCACTTGTGATCTTGATCTCATGACTTGAAGTAAGAAGCTGAGTGAGAAAATATGTTTTCAGAGTGTATCAAACTGTGTGAACCCTGTTTTGTGTTGATTCGTCAGCTGACTGTTGTCGCTCACCTCTAATCAATCACTCCCTCCCAAATATGTATTCTTCACCACTTTTCCATCCGTTTCCTTCTCTGGCAGATCGTCAACTATGCATACAAACACAACATCGCTTCGCTGTACCCGGAGCCTAAAGACAAGGAGGCATTTGTCCTGTCTCACGTCTACAGCCCTGATTACGACTCCTTCACTCTGGACACATACAGCTGGCCGCAGGAGGCCATGAATGTCCAGGACGTGTGATCCCTCCCTCCCTCCCTCTCTCTCTCTCTCAACAATATGCTGCCGTGGCGTCACGCACGATTTCTGCATTCCAGAAACGTTGCCAACGATTCTTACATTTCTTTTTGTTTGTATCTTTCTTCCCTGTATAAATGTTAGTTAATCTCTGCCGCTCTTTCAGATGAACAGTGGTCATTATAATTTAGATGTCAAACACACATACTTTGACTCTCTGTGACCTCTTAAGTGTTAAAACGTTGTTTTTTTGTCGTCATTCAGTTTTGGTCATTCTCTGTACCTGATTGAAGGTCTGTAAAATATTTTATAGCCGCACAGCAGCATATCAGATATCATAAGCACCTCTGTAACTTAACAATTAAACTACACTCCTTTCACTACATTTTCCAGCTAAGATGTTGTAGTATTCAATGCTCGTGACTTTAAAATCCGTTCTTTGAGAGACGAATCAGAGCTGGTGCATAAAACACAACACAGCTTCCTCTTGTATTCACCCAAATGAACAGAGGTTTTATTTTTTTGGGGGAAAAAAACAATCTACAAATTTAACAGGAACTCTGTGCCTCTTTCTGTGTGACCTCAGGACAAAGCTGCTCCACATTATGAGTTAAATCCTTTGTTCGGGTGGCAGTTTAAGATCGTCGTAGAAGCCTCATCTGGCTCGTCCCTGTAGCTGCTTCCTCACATTGTCAGTCTGCACACGTTTTAGCCTGAACACAGGACGATCAGCCCGCCTTTCTCTGCCTACTTTAGAGAACCAGTTATTCTGGGTGGAAGGCTACGGTTTTCTTGAACGTGCTGAGAGGAGGGATTGTTGGGGATTTAGTGTCACCATCGGGATGTTTTTGTATACAATGGGTGTGTTTTCCTTTTTGTTTTGTACAGAGCTCTGCCTGTTGTATTTTTGCCAAAGTCACTGATGAACTGTATGTTTTACTCAGAGAGAGCATGATGCTCTCTGAAGCTTTAGTACTGAGAGAAATGCTTGAAGTTTTCAAAGGGAACATTAAACTTTTTAAATAAAATTCATAACAAAATGAGTGATTTTTGTCATTTTCAGGGATTCCTCTGACTTCCTTTTGCATCTTGACAGCTGTATGCATTCTCTAGCGGTTACTGTTTGGGGGCAGTTTCATTTCATAATTTCTTAAGGTCTTGTGTCATCATGTGATACCTGCTGTTTGCTTGCTCCCTGCTGGTGCACCCTCGAGCTGTGCGTGTTTTTAAAATGTTCAGTTTTAGTCCAGTAAAATTCAGTTTCCTTTTGCCACACGTGGTCTAACAGAACAGAAGCAGTTCTATTAACTAATTCAACCAGTATCCAGCTTTCCTGTTAATTATGCCTCAATTTTGTACATTTCAGACTCATTCATAAAATTCTTCCTCTTCAACTCTTACAACTCAAAATAAATGCTAAATCACTTCGTTTTATTATTTCTTAATGCTGCCATTGTTACAGTTGAGTTTATTGAACTTTACCAAAGGCTTTCAGGAAAATGCATGATAAAATACACATCACCAGCTTATGATCATGACTAAATCCTGATAATTATCATAGCTGCATATAGTGATATAAACGGTATATTGATAGATCACCCAGCTCCATCTCAAACCTTTTACTGCTTGATCTAACCTCCAGTTTGGGTAATCATCGGCTCCTTTTAACAGTTAGAAAAGCACGCATTTGAAAATAGCAAATATTGGCAAAGATGACAGCAACTCTGCTCTTGTAAGTCTCCTGATAGGCACATTTTCTCCTTGTGACAGACCTGATGAGGCCAATCATCACTCTCTTCTCCAATCTTCACCGACTTCCTATCATGAGCATGCAGTATTTAATCATGTTAAATTAATCCTCAAATGTCCATATGAAACATCTCGAATTAAAACTGAACATAGAAAGACAATTATTAAAAAGGTAGCTATTTATACAAAAGAGCTGATATTAGAAATGTATGCAAAAGTCACGCCTCCAATCATCGCACACAACTGCCAGCCAGCACTTGACGGGATGATTGTACCAAAGAAACTTGACAATTGGACAGTCTGAAAGGCAAAAAGGTAAGAGTCAACTGAAACAATGCGGAGGGAAGAACAATGTGTACAGCCAGATGTTGAAGGTTATTTCTAAAGATATAAAAAAATGTTCCTCAAGAAGTTAAATTATGGTTGCCTAAAGGTAGTCACATCTATGGTTGTGGGGTTTGTTTTGAAAGAATACCAACAGCAAATATGGGTGAGTAAAGTTAAAGTACTGCATACACAGACACAAAACACTGGTAACAAAAAGAGATGGGCAGTAACAATCACTGGGCCAAACGTCTTTGGCATTTTCAGGCTAACATTTGTTTTGTGAGGTTCTAAATTAAATTTAGCAGGCAAGTAAACAGAGATTAGTACTAAAAGTCAAATCTCTCAGTAAAGACAGCATTTAAAGGGTGTGTAGCTTTGGAAAACACTTCCATAATATCCATAATAAAAGGCTAACTGTTGGGAATTGAAAGAGTGATTGATGGAGTCACACAGTAACCTCCTCAACAAGATCCACCGTCGTCACTGCTCTTCTAGTTCTGTTGCCTCTTTTTCTTCTCTGGGCAAATGTAAGACAGAAGCATGTCCATCATGTTCCTGACGATGACTGGAGGTGGATGGAGGGCGTGAGGAAGGTGGTGTGCTAAACTCATTTGCCAGGCGTCCACTAGCAGAACGTTCAGCCCCTTGAACATGGCCCTGAGCACCTTGTCGAGCTGCAGGGAGTACCAGTCGCTGTTGTACAGGCTCACTTCTTGGTCCAGGGCTTGGAGGTTGCCTGAGCGGATCACAACGATCGTCCCTGGCGCTCGGTCCAGAAGTCGCACCAGCGCCCGCCTAATGTGACGGAGCCGCCGTATGTACACCTCTACAGGGAAGGTGCTGAAGTGGGCCCAAATGCTGAGGACCACGACGCTGTTGGGACCCCCAGAGAGGCCGTCCAGCTCGTTCGAAATGTACCGCAACTCGCTGGACATGACGGTGGAGAAGCGGATGGGCGGGCCGTGGCAGCGGTACTTCAAGAGAATGTTATGGGCGCTGTCCACCGCCATGAAAGGCCCAACGTTTTTAGGACTGTGCAGGTTGAACTCCTTTAATTCTGGGGGGAGGTGGAATAAATGGACAGTTACAGTGGGAAAGATACACAAGGCGAAACACAGAGTGAAAAATAAAAGATGAAAAATAACCCTCACCTGGTATTAAAGCAATGAGGTACTCAAACCACTGCCTGACGGTAGAGTCTCCGTACATGTTGATCACCTTATTCTTCAAACACTGAGTGATGGCAGATGATGCATTGAACTGGCGCATTGTAACGCCACCTAACGGCCTCCATGAGTCGTCGTAGTAATATCCAGATGGTGCTAGCTTAACAGGTTCTGGCTTTATACTGCTGCTTTCTACCTCTACTTTATCTGATACAAAGCAAGAAATGTAGCAGACAAAATTAATTGAATGGAATAAATCAAAGCATGCACACACTGTGCCATGAACTACAAACGTTATTCTGCAGGTATACTGTACCTTTCCTGGGAGGCAACACGTCGATTCCGTTGGGTCCTGAAGCGTGAATGCGAACTTTGATGTTTACACCACTAAGATAAAAGAAACAAAACAGAACGTGGTGATAACATATCCATTGGTCCAGGCTGCAATATCCCGACAGTGATTGGATGGATTTCCAGGAAAGTTTGTTCAAACATCCATGATCCCCAGAGGGTGAATCCTACTGACTTTGGTGATCCTCTGACTTCTCCTCTAGCGCCACCTTGAGGTTCACATTTGTAGTTTTGAGGGATATTGCTCAACAACTATTGGATAGATTGCCTTGGAATTTGGTATTTGGTGGTCCCCTGGAATTTCATCTAGTAACGACATTCCCATCAGCCTGAGCTGTTCTTTGAGTTTTGTGTAATTAGCATATGTCAGCATGCTAACATGCTAGACTAAGATGTTGACTAAACATAGCATGTGAAACATCAGCATGTTTACGTTGCAACGGACAGCAAATTAGCGTGCTGACGTTAGCGTTTAGCTCATAACACTGTGCCTGAGTGGAGCCTCACAGAGCAGCAAGCATGGCTGTAGACTCTTATTTTTGTTAGAGCACTGAAGTTATCGAATGTTACTCAAACAGGAGAAAACAGTGCATTCGCTGGG
The DNA here is from genome assembly GCA_036024295.1 of Nannoperca obscura. NCBI lineage: Eukaryota > Metazoa > Chordata > Actinopteri > Centrarchiformes > Percichthyidae > Nannoperca > Nannoperca obscura. The sequence goes on from JAVQJL010084564.1 coordinate 33,503, forward strand.
GACTATTTTCAGCTGAAGAAGGAGTACAATAGGTAGTATTTAAGTGCCAGGACAGCGTATGTGGGAACGACTCAAAGTAAACGACATATTCATTGTAATGAAGGTAAATGTTACCCAATGCTACACTGTGGCTCATTCATGTGTTTCCAGGTTTGTTATACAGACCTAGAGGTCTGTGGCACAGAGGGATCATCTATATCGGCCTTTGTCTAAACAGGCAATACTTGAATGTCAAATTCATTTATTGTTGGTTTTGGTCTAGAGAATAATACCTGACTTAGCAAATACTGTACATGTCAAATGATCCTATAATAGTACAAACCTCTGGAAGAGCAATGCTTCTTTGTTGGTGATTAGGTGTTTCAGATAGCCTCCTTTGGCGTGGTTGATTCTGGTGTCACAGCTGAGTAACTTAGGTTTGTAGCAGTACCAGGGCTCCCCTGTGTAAAGGTCTGTGTAGTTGCACAGAGGCTGTGGATCAGGAGGTAGACACATGTTGCACACTGTAGTTTCAGACAAGAAGCCCAAGCGGAACAGGCTCTTAAAAAAGACTCGATCGGGCCGCTCCTCCCTCAGGCGTCGCAGCACAGCCACGGCCTCGCTGGAGTGCACCAGTGTAACCTCAACATGTGCGGCCCCCACCCAGAGGAGTGGGAACACAGCAGAATAAAATCCATTCCTGTGGTCCAGCACCGTACCTGCTACACCTGCTCCGAGCTCTGGGGAGTGCAGTCTGGCCAAAAGGAAGTCCCCGCCGTAGCGCTTGGGACGACCCTGGAAGTCATGCATTTGGACGAGGGCCTCCAGCTGGTCGCCCACATGCCACTCCCTTTCTCCCTTAGCGGGAAGGATGGCGAACAGGCTGTGCACAGGGTCACTCGTCTGGCGCAGGGCGACCGGCGCAGAGCGAGGCGGGGGACCAGGCCAGGCGATAGAGTCCAACAGGTAGCGCTCCTCCAGTTCATCTTGAGAGGAGGGTTTCTGGCCCAGGTGGGCACAAAAGGTGCGGTTGTGATGAAAAGTAGGAAGATTCACAGGGACGAAGGACGATTGGATCCTGCTCTGGAGCTGGTAGAGGGCGGAAATAGTGTGACAGTTCCAGTTCTGAGGAGAAAGGGAGGGGAGTTAAGAGCTGCTGCAGAGCTGCTCTCAGGCTTTGACCACTAATAGACGACTGTGTCATATATTAGGGAATGCTATACTTGGGGGAAATGACTCAACCTTCTTTCAACAGTCTAATCAAATTACAAACAGCGGGTTTCTGAATTACGTAATATTTCATTTGTGAGGAAAGGATCTGTACAATAACTGTGCTCATAAACTACACTTCAAAGCATAACATGCTGTTACAAGATATCCATTTCCCTTTTCAAGGTCATTAAGAAAACACATCAATTAAAAACCCATGTGTAACCCACTTCTCTCCTCACCTCCACAGTGTGGATGTTGCGCAGCAGGAAGATGAGGCCAGACAGGGCTAGGAAGAGGAAGATGAGGGCATATTTGGAGAGATTTCGGCACATTGTGACCTCCTTCTGTCTCCCATGATCGGGCCCCGTTTCACTCTACGCTGTCACATCTGTGATGACGGCGATTGTCCTCAGCGCCTGAAGCTGACGAATGAACGCTGGACAAACAACAAAGCAGTTATATTGTTATAGGTTTTATTTACGTTCAAAACGTTCACATTTGACACAGGATAATGTAGATATCCTGAAGGAGGTTTTGTCACAAATACATTTGTCCTTATCAGTTTAGGAAGGAAGTTTTTTGGAAGATTTTATCTGTAGAGCCTCAGAGATTAAATAAACTTTGTAAGCTTAGTAGTTTTAAGTTTAAGTGAACTTGTGAACTTTGATGCTCAATATTTAAATATGTCACTAGTTAATACATCACTCTGACAAGGACTATGTCACAAGTCTTGGTTAAATAACTTTGACAACAAACAAGCAAAGTCTTAAACTTTGTGTTTCAAGTCCTTTTCAAATCTTTACATCATAACAATATCTGCATGTTGGTGTGCTCTGCCAAACACAGCTTTCCCCTCCTGCACATGAACGACAGCGTGTCAGTTGTTGAGAACATGAGGAACTAATTCACACACTCTTTTAATTTCATAATCTTTAAAGTTTGCAAATCTTTTTTGTGGGGATGAATCTTACGCCACCAGATGAGTCCAAACCTCTGGCAAAGAATTATGTTACACAATTATGTTGTCCGAAAATAGTGAATAAATATTAAAACCAGCAAAATAATGTCTATGCATAACCCGTAAGCAATGTGGGTCATTTTAGCTTAGAAAATAGCTCATTCCATCAAAATGATTAATAATTAAATAATTCATCAATTAATGGTCAATTCGTTGCAGCTGAAATCGTGGCTATTAATCCTCTAATGTTAGTCTAAATCACTGCTGTTCAGCCGATTCATTTTTATATTATTATTTATATATCGTTTCCAAGTTACTTTTAAAAACCCGCACTGATGCACGGAAACAAGCGAATCTTCCATCTTGAAACATACCGTACATTATGGTCTGTCGGGAAAATGCTCCTATATCACATAAACGGCTACAATGACGCCACCCAAAACAATCAATGACAAAGAAACAGAGGGATGATAATGTTCAATAAACGGGTGGAGATTCCAACATTTTTCTAACATCATTTCTGCAAACGTACCCCCCCTCCTCTCCCGGTAAGGTTATCGCTGCTGATTGCAGGCGTTTTTAGCCATATAGCTAAATGCTCCCGTACTTACAGATTAGCGCGGTGTCGCGGCGCTGGTCGGCCGGGAGGAGGGTCACGAGTCTGGCGGGCGGCCGGAGGGAGAAGAGGCCGCAAATTACATGCGCGCGCGCGTGATTTATTTCTGCGAGCGCTTAAACAGCACGCGCGCGAGCAAAATTGCTGTGGAAAGCCATCCTATTCACAATCACGTGACCTCTAGCGCGTTGACAACGTGTTGTTCACGTGTTGAAAATATGGAAGGCCAAATGGACCAAAACCTCTACTTTGACGTGCGTGTTAAGACGTTAAAAATGAACGTGTTAAGACGTTCATTTTTAACATGGTGGGGATTCATGGATGGATTTGTCCGGCTGCGTCCTCTGGCGGTCGGTAATAGAAATACTTGAGCGCATAAAAAGGGGAATTAAAACCTTAAAGCCACTTTTAGTATTATGTCGAAGCCGTTCCCCGACAGGACAATGCACGCAGAGGTCAACCACAATTGTCAAATTTGAGTATGTGAGTTATGTTTTTAACATTTTGCACACTAAAACATTACATATACATTGTAAAACTGAGAAATAATAGAAGATAATAATAGAGATTACTGTGTGATAAAAAAACTATTGTTAGATGCAGCAGTGGCTCTCACAATATTTATTGTATATAAATATAATATAAATAATATGAAAACAAGTAACAACAGTTGGAAAACAATAATTGCAGATGTATTTACATGTTTTAAGGTAAAGATGCTACAACCGTTTTCAGGTGGTGTGATCTAAAGTTGACGAAAACAGTTCAGTTATTAACAGTTTGTGATAATAAGTGCACTATGTTTAACACACTAACTCCTAATCTGATTAATTGTAGTTTATCACACGTCCTCGATGCAGTTGATATTGATAGATATAGATGAGAATAAGTTAAACCACGCCTGGTCTTTTAATCAGCGGAGGTAGAAACCTACTCACCGTATTTCATCAAAAAATAATGAATCGCTTTCAAGTTACTAATACCTTCTTAAGCTTCATCGCAATCTTTGTCTTTGCACAGAGTGTTTTAAAATGTCCATTAAATAACAGAGTAGATCCAAGTAGTGGAAGTATGAATTACATTCACAGTAAGGTATTGTTTATCAAGCCTTGATAAACAGAAAGGAAGCTAAGAGCACCGTGAGATCTGGGTCAGTAATCAGGATGAGAGCAGCTGCCAGACGTGGCAAAAGTCTCCAGAGGGAGCGCTGCCTCTCGATCCTAGAGCCGATTTACACGCAGCCAGTGGCTCCGGTAGTTCTGTACAGGCATCTATTGGGTGTGCGCCCTCAGACGGGGCCAGGAGTGGTTCCCTCTGTTCTTTGCACTTCTGATTGGTTGTCCGCTGCCTCCTGCAGCGGGGAGTCGGACTGTGCCGTTTTGCTGGGGGATCCCGGTGGGGAGGGCCGTGGCGTTTCGGTTCTGTCGCCGATCACCTCCTCAGCCTCCTCCTCCCGCTGCTGTACGGAGGACAGGTACTGCTCCAGCAGGCTGCAGTCAGCGCTGTCCGCCGCAAAGCCGCCACAGACGGGGCTCAGCGCTCGCACCGTCTTCATGGAGTCCGCTGTTCCGCTGCTCAGGAAGCTGTCCTCCTGCGCCACCTGCTGTTCACCTGTCGACTGGAAGCCCGAGTCCGGGAAAGAGACGTCGGTGCTGGGCGCGTTCGTCGTGCTGGGTGCAACAGGCGGGGCAGCCTCACGTAGTCCAGGAGCTGATGTCTGAGCCGGCTTGACGAGTTGACTGATGCAGGCCAGCTGCTGCTCCGTAGACTGCTTCCACTGCTGCATCGACTGGAGCTACGAGGAGAACACAGGAAAAACAACTATAAAATGCATTTCCATGACATTTTTGTACAGACATTCATGGTCCCCAGAGGAGGAATCCTAATAACTTTGAATACACTTTTGTACACACGTGTCCCTCTCAGGATAAATTGTAATAACCTAGAATACCTGAACTTTTCCTCTAACCTCCAGGAAACATTTGGAATCTGTCTACTTTGGTTTATGGCCAAAACTAAATTCCCATCACCCTCAGCATGCTAACATGCAAAAATGTGGTAAAAATGAAACCTGCTAAACATCAGCACGTTAGCATTGTCATTTTGCGCATATTGTCATGTTAGCATTAGTGTACAGCCTCACGGAGATGCTGTTTGGCCTCGTTTGAAAAAAGGAGACCACAGGAGACATTACACCATACAAACAATGATAAATGACAACTTCAACCACAGACCTGTTTCCACAGAAACTTCACAGCTTCATCCTGGACCAGCCTTTGTAACCTCTCTTCTTCATACTGCTGCTGCACCCTGCAAACAAATTCCACACATACCCATTAGTATTTTGAATCTTTGTACATTTTGGCAAATATACACTTATATGATTACGTATATCGTAACCACTATACGTACTATAACCATACGTAATAGAAGTGCAAACATACTCGTGTCATAAGTAAAATAAAAAACAAACACTGATGCTGTCAGTCAGTTACCTGTCAACTTTTTCAGACAGGTAGAGGATGTGTTCTTGCATCCTGCACAGGCGGATTTCACTGCGCACCTCTCTGGCCACGGGGTGACAACACCGAGCGTGTTGTCCCCTCCACCATGACTGTATTTTAACTGCTGCTCCGTCTGCTCCCATCAAACTTGATTTACTGGCACACACACCAACTTCTTCCTGCTTGGGGGCTTCTTTCATTTCAGCTTTACCAGGGTCAGACCATGTTTCCAGATCATTCCGCTGTGTGCCAACTCGGACCCCCAGTGATCCTGCTGGTGTGGCTGCGCCAGAAATAACGTCCTCTTTGAGGCCCCTCTCTCGCTTATCCGCTGGGGGAGAATGATGCGTCTCGTTTGTGTTGTGCTTTTTGGGATGAACTGGCCGCTTTGGAGCCAGGGAATCCGGTTCAAATGTCTCTGTCTCGTCCTCGCTGTCAGAGTGAGTCGTCTGTGGCTCCAGATCAGATGTGAGGGGAAGGAAGGTGGACTCGGAGGAAAGCATGCTGCCATTGAGTTTGTCGTCATCGGTCTGCACATCCTCCAAATAGATGTGCTCCTCTCGGAGCCTAGGACTGCGAACCACAGGCAGTGATGGGTGGGAAGAATCACAGCTCACCCAGGTGTTAAACTGCACGACTGGCTCTGCAAAAAGGTAGACATGCCAAACAGTTAAATTTACGAAAAAGAAATCTACACCAACTACTTACAAAAACGTATGATGTCCATAGAGTAAAAAAGCAGCCGTCTCACCCGTCTCTCCGACTGGTGGAGCAGCAGCAGGTGCACTGATGTTCTTCCCCTCTCTGGCTCCCCCCTGTGGGACTGCGGGTGAAGGACTGTGCCTCTCCACATCGAGCTGAGTTGGACGAGGAGGGCTGGGACAGCCTCCTCCGGTCTCCTCTAACAGCTGCCTTTGGTGAAACCTGAGAGGCAAAAATAGTCCGTTTAAACACATGACGTATGGCCATGAAGTGATCAGTGGATGGTGGTCTTTGAGCCTCACGGTCAGATTTATACCTCTGCTTACTCAGGATCTTCTCCAGTTTGGCGTCCTCGGCCGTCTCCAGGGCTGGTGATGACGTCAGAGGGCAAACGGTGGCCAGGTACTGAACCAGCTGAACATGCTGACCTGGTCGATATGAACGTCCTTTTCCCTGACTGTAGAGCCACTCGGCTTTGAGACTGTAATTGGGACAGTCATTCACAATACGTAAGCGATTCAAACATTTGGAGAATATTCCTGCATTACTCTTAACTAGCAAATTGTAACAGCACAGGAATGTACGCACCCTTCTTTCTGCGACACTACATAGCCATCCAGTACCTTTAGGCTCAGGCACCAACTCGTGATATATGGCCGATAATCACAACCCGGTAATGAGGGGGTTGCCATAACACAAGGGTTGCTCATAATGGACAGCTGCTCCAGGTCATGAAGAGGTGCCAAGTATGACATCTACGGAATAAGCAGAAGAAACTCAGTTAATAACAATTAGCCTCTATATAATTTCAATTGCGATCAGTGAAGCTGTATCAAATAAGGATAAAAGATAATTACTTCATTAAGATCCCTTATCTCGTTTTCTGCCAGCGAGAGAATGGATAACTGGGCAGGTAGGTGAGCGGGAACAGTACGAAGTGTTGTTATGCTGTTTCCGTGGAGTAAGAGTGTCTGCAAAATTGACAGAAAAGTCATCAAAGACACATAAAAGAAAAATAACTCTATAACTGTACATTATTAAATTGTCGTTTAGGCTCGCTTTTGACCTCAGAGGATCCAGCACTCACCTTTAATGCCACCAGTTTAGTCAGATCACCAATGGTAGATATGTTATTGTCAGACAGATCCAGGTGTTGAAGGGAAACGCAGTTGTTGAGTTGCTCAATGACCTGCCCAAAAGAGTGCACATGTTAACACTTGGGCTGAAACTAATGGTTTCATCTATGCAATGATGTATTTAAAAAAAAAAAAAAAAAATACATACAATCCATCTGTTCAGCCCACCTTAATATTGTTCCCGGACAGGTTGAGCCATTCGAGGTGTGGCAGATCTCTTAGCCCCTCGATGTATCCAATACTGTTATTGGGAAGATTGAGCACTCTCAACTCTGTTAGTCGAGACACGCCCATCATTCTCACCAGACGGTTACTGGCTACAGATAGCTGAAGAGGAAAAGACAGAGATTTATCAAAAGGTATTAAATTAAGAAAATGTACAATATTTAAGCACAAGTGACAAAAGTGTAAGGCTGTAAATAGAGAAAGTGGTTTAACTACCTGCTGAAGCCCTGGGCTCCTTTCCAGGTGGTCCAGTTTCATTATGTGGTTACGGTCCAGGATGAGTGTGTGAGTGTCCTCGGAGCAGGTGAAACTAGGATCCAGCTTTTGCATACCCCGGGACGAAAGATCCACCACTGGTCCTAGTAAAGTAAAGAGGGTGGAGATAAAACAGACTGGAAAGCACAACTGTCGTGTGTGCTCATCACCATGGCTACATAACACAAAAGATCTTAAAACAAGCTAAGCACTAATACAGTATAAACCTACAGTAAAGTTGGGGGGCAGACACCCCACTAATTTAACACATTAAGGTCTGTTTACTGTGATCAGGGTCCTGAGTAAAGACGCTTCATATAGCGTTACTTTGCTCCAATTTGCCTCTTACAATCTACCTAGACAACTTGCAAACATTTTACACAACAGAAAACGAGTTGATTTGATATTTAAGTGTTGTTCAACTTTGCTACAAGACAACTTGAAAATCTGACACCCGAGAACTGACAGGATGTTTAGATCTGCGTCCTCTGACACACTTCATGTTAATAACGCTAGCTAACGGCGGTACTCTGGGATGATGCACGCTAGCTAACGTTAGCTGGCTAATAATAAACATACTCGCAACGGCTACAGTTGAATAAAAATGAACCTTCGCTCTCTATCTGACCAAAGACAATCATCAAGCCACATACCAGCATTTGGATCAATTTGTAAATCTGATACACCCATCCTGTCTCCTCGGACAACACCTAATGTTAGCTAACTATAATAGATTATGCGTGAAAGCCAAGACGCGCCTGTTCCTGGTCAAACGGTTAAATCAAGGAGGTTCTGGGAAATGTTGTTCAAGCGGGCCGCCTCGCTCATTACGCAGTGGCATCTTTGCAACTTGAAAAGACTACAATTCTCGTCGTTTCCTATCGCCAGTCAGGTAGCCAATAACGTTAACTTAGCTTAGTTAAGTTAAGCGACGTTAGCAATGTTTTTCTTCTTAATATTTTACTTATTTGATTAACCTCTTTATCATCGTGCAGGAAGCATTACTTGACCGCTTGCTGTTACGCTTGCTAGGCAACCGAAATTTTGTGACGCCATCATTGTGATAATTGGCCAAAGTAATACTTTGATTAAACTTTTTTTTTAAAGCAAAGATAATTTATATGTTTACATTGCGCGTAAAACAATAACAATAACTTTAACTGACTGGAAAATATTCACTGTTTATTAGTTCATAAATATCGTTTCGTGGTCTCCCAATTCAGTTTCCGCATCCGTCATCTTTCTTTCCGGTTTTGAGCCCTCTCGGAGCCATCATGAAGTGAGTCTACGGAATACTATCAAATGCCATCTCAACACTTAAATAAACATTCTATCGATGTTACCTACATTAAGGGTGACTGTGTACTGTTTTCTTTTAGTGATGCCTTATATTTGTCGTTTTCAGGGTCGAGTTGTGCAGTTTCAGCGGGTATAAAATATACCCCGGCCATGGCCGCCGATACGCCAGGATAGACGGAAAGGTAACTATTCCACTCGACACCGGTTTCCAGCTGCTCTAACTGTCGATATGGTGTGATGTATAGTTTACCGGATTAGATATTGGTATTAGTTTTCTCTTCCCCATTTTAATAAAGGTGTTTCAACACAAGCAAATTGTCTCTGGAACAGGCCATGTCCCCATAGAGTCCAATGAAACTTGGCTAATGTTAGCTGCTAGCTTAAAGTGATAGCGCCACATTAAAGCAACTAAACGACACATTTCCCACTAGTTCACTGCTTTTTAATGGCTGTCCTGTAATTGGTTATTTTTTTCACAACTGTTGTAGCACTTGACAAAATCAAGTGCAAATCAAGTTTTTGATTAAATGGCTTGATATCTAAGTTGTGTCAGAGGAGCAGAGGTCTTTATGGTTAATTTCAATAGTATGTTAAGTAATTGCATGACTCAATTTTACAAAACATTCGGAGGAAGCCATTAATTATATCAATGTACAATTTAATTATTGTATTTCCCAGTTCTTATGGCTGTGTGCAAAATCACTCCATTTATGAGAAAGTTCACCAAATTGTAAAATGTTGTGTTAATCCTCTCCTTTTTTGTGAATTACATTGTGCCCTCAAATTGCTTAAACTACTTTCTGGTAACAACCCCCCAGCATAATGTGTCACATTTTGTACATTCAAAAATTAGTCGCGTGACAAGTGACGTGCAAAACCATTATTATCCTTAAATGTCCTAAATCTCAATTTGCTGCACTTCCAAGTGAACTGGTCGGTGTATATTATATAGGGATCACAAACATTTAATTGCGTTTCCTGTCCTTTTATTTGTTTTTAGGTGTTCCAGTTTTTGAACGCCAAGTGTGAGTCTGCCTTCCTGGCCAAGAGAAACCCAAGACAGATCAACTGGACTGTGCTGTACAGACGCAAGCACAAGAAGGGCCAGTCTGTAAGTAACGTGCTGTATGTTTGTCTGTGTCCATAGTAACTAGGTGTTTTGTCGTCTTTTCTTTTTTTTTTTATTAATCGAAATGTATACGCTGATCGTTGTTTGTGAATTTGCATAACACACCTGTCAAAATGACTTTTACCAACACTGTTTACACGCCATCATAGTGGGTAATCCATATATAATTGATTATGGCTGCACAAAACCACATCGATAGATCTGTTCTACTTATTAAACATAAAATTATTAAACACAAGTCCCCACTCGTTTTCGCACATCAGTTTGGCTGCGGGTGGATGGTGTGCACGGTGCAAGTCTGTGTTATGTGTTGTTGGCGGACTGCGTTTTGCAGTCTTGGCAGCAGCGCTCACTCCACACCTGCAGCCATAGAGCGACGGAGATCATAGTACTGGCCTTTTGACGTCTTTATTGACATCTCACCATTGACCAGCCTCCAAACTCTCCTACATGCTACGATACTTGTCGCCAGTGAGTGTATTATGTGCGGTATGGTTTCATTACAGCCAGCACTTGATAAATGTCTGCATGTCAGCGTTGAGGTAGAGTAAAAAGTTAAAGTAGAATGTGTGAAATTCATCGACACTACTAATTCTAACATTAGTTCTGACAATTGGACCACAATAACTTAAGTAATCGGCATCATTGTCTGCTTGGTTAGATGGGAAGAAGTTACCATAATGTACATCATGTTTGGTGCCTGCTTATTGGCTACTAAGTAACATTTAAAGCCAACATTTAATGCCCCCGCAGTAAATAATCTGTTAATTTCCACCCGGATGGTGAGGTATCAGAAAATGCACAAATTGACTTATCTCTGATGGTTAGCAGCGCTCTATTGAGAATTCCTGAGAAATTCCGTTAAAGATTCATAACTTTTGTAACGTTTACAGTTACAACTAACTGCAGAGGTGTAGACTACAGCCTTTCCTCAGTTTTGTGGTTCAGATGAACATGTAAGTCTCACTCTCATTTATCAGCTAGCAGCTACAGTGATTCAACAACACCCAGTGAATTGAATCTGACACCAAAATGATGTAAAATACACATGTAGGATACTCTTGTTCCTCCTTTGTCCTTCAGTGAACAGAAGTTGGGCGATATATTGAAATACTGTGCTACAAATAAAACTTATGGTCTCTTCATGTGTTTTTAACAGGAAGAGGTGGCAAAGAAGCGTACCCGCCGCGCAGTAAAGTTCCAGAGGGCCATCACTGGGGCCTCCCTGGCCGAGATCATGGCCAAGAGGAACCAGAAGCCCGAGGTCCGCAAGGCCCAGAGAGAGCAGGCCATCAGGTGAGGACACAAAACCGTCCATGTGATAGATTTTTAAACCCGGGTTCCTCTGTTGCTCATCAGGCTGATTACCTGAAACTTTGGGCTGTAGTTTTAGCAGGAGTGACGATGCACTTTGAGTCTTAATTGTAGTCTCAGTGGTAGCAGGCCACAGCTACCCTTGCAACAAAAGGTCTAATCTTGCCATCTCTCTTCACAAAAGAATTTTATTCCAGAAAACATCAACTTGGAATCAGTCGAGTTGAGATCAAACTGTCATCAACCACTATATAAAAAGAGCATGTCGATGTTTTGCCAATTTCTTTTTAAAAACGAGTGGAAACGTCAGGAGAAATGACATTTCCAGCACGGCTGCATCTTTTCATCTCATCTATCTTCTTTAATGTGTATCTACATATAGAAAATGTGGTCCCAACATTGGTTCCTATAGTTTTGTCTAATATTTACAGCATAACATTGTATTAAACTACAGTTATGATTTCGACACTAAATCGATGTATATTGTGAGGGTTTATTTACGTTCCTTGTTATACCAAGATGCCTATCCCTTAAATGTCTTTTTAGATGTATTTATTAAGCCGTTCTGGACAATGCTGCAAATCGATTATTAGCTGAAAATGCATTACTGTATTTTATACATAAGAAAATTGTTAACTACTTTCCTAGCTAGTTTTATGTCCCCATATAAGATGACATGATGGAACAATATGATATGGTGATTTAATCGGTATTGCTCACTGCTACTCATTTAGTTTGGCTGATTTTCTGCCTTTTTGTTTGCTCAGAGCTGCCAAGGAGGCCAAGAAGGCAAAGCAGGCAGCCAAGAAACCTGCTGCTGCAAGTGCAAAGGTAAGATCTCAGGCCGTGCAGTTTCAGTTATTTCTCTAGATATTTCTAGATATGTTGTATTCATGTTATGAATCTTAAATTTAAGTAGCTATTTATGTAATTTAGTAACAAGCTTCATGTATCTCCTTTTGTAGTCCTCTACAAAGACTGCCCAGAAACCCAAGATCGCCAAGCCCATGAAGATCAGCGCACCCCGCGTCGGTGGAAAACGCTAAGGCTGAGTCATTGTTTGTGGTTGTGAATAAAATTTTGTGGCTAACCATCATTTGTGTGATTTTTGTTTAATTTAATTTTTTTGTCATGTTGGAAACCTTAGAAAAGCAAAGTGATGCCAATATATCTAATGATCTTTTAGCTCTTTTTATGGGGTTTAAGGCAGTATTTTGGGGAACACGGCTCACTAAGTTTACAAACAGGACTTGGTGTAGCAACGTGGTTCAGAGTCTGAAGAGCATTGATTTCTGACCAAATGATTGACAGGTTACTATAATTGTCCTTTTTAAAATGTCAGGCCAAAGCTTTGGTATCAAAACAGTTGTCATGTTTGAGGCCATAAGCAGAACTAACAGTCTGAGATTGATGCGGTGCTTGTTTTAATAGTTCCCTCTGTCAGTTGAGGATCTTCTATAAGCAGGTGACTTGATGCTCATTCAGGTGGATGTTAGAAGCTGTAGTAGTAGAACAGAACCAGCAGAGGGAGACAAAGTGTCAGGTCTCGTTCCTCCTGACCAAAGTGACATTTACTGTTTGTACTAGAAACAGTAGCTCACATGTATTATGTAGCCAGAAACAAACCACTGTTCGAAGCCTCCTGCATTAACTGTTGACTATTGTGTTAAATTGTTGAAGGTACTTGGAAGTTTTATGCAACTTTATACTTGTACTCCACTACATCTCAGACGCAAATATTTGACCTTATCCTCGGCTAAAGCTTTATTTACTCATCAGATTACAATCTTTCATACTCTTCCTGTCCAGTGAAAACCACGTATCTCCACATTTGGTCATTTTGAATGTTTCTCTGTTACTTTATGGGGGCTGAGAAAATTCCTACTTCTTAAGCTTAAACTATTTAAACCACAGGATTTGAGGCGCTTGGAGATTCTCACGGGACTGAGACGCTACAAACATGATCTGATAGAATATTATGCACTGCTGAAGATTAAACTACCCAACAAATAAATGGAGTAAAAATGAGCTACAGCAGTAAAATGCAACAAACAAGAATCCAAAAATATTAAATATTAAAACACTGACAGGGACCACTGTTTTACACAATGAGTACTTTTACTTTTGATATTTTTAAGTACATTTCCAGATACTACTACTACTACTACTTAAGTAACATTTGACGCAGGACTTTGATTAGTATTTTCAGTGGTATTAATTCTTTTAAATAATCTAAATACTTCTTCCACCACTGCACCTGATTACATTAAGCACCAGACCAAATACAAATAATGAATATTTAAATTATTGATAAATGTGTGTAAAATAGTGAAAAATGACCTTTAAGGGACGTCTTCAAATCGCACGTTTAGTCCGACCAACAGTCTACAACCCAAAGATTTTCACTTTACTGCCACATAAAACCAGAGAGTAGAACTTCTTCACAAGTGAGGAACTGCAACAAGGTGACGTTTGGCATTTTAACCTGAAAATGAACAAACGAACAGTTTATCAAAGGAGCTGTTTCTGTCATTTACGGCACTTGAGACAGATTTACAAAACACCAGAGGACGGGATGTCTTCATTTGGAGTCCCTCGTGTGGGTGCAGCTCCAAACACCTTCACCGTCAGTTACTTTGTATTTGTAAACTCTCAGATGTCCAGCTGGAGGTGTTAAACAGCATTTATTTGCATTACACAGCAATTACAGAGCCACAGAGGTCAACCTTCAAAGTCCCATTTGTTGAAAGTGTCAGCAGATCACGAAATATTTCAAAAGTGATGACAGATTATTGCTGAAATAGTCAGGGGGTAAAGTGTCAAAGAAAGAACTATTCTTACACAGGAAAAATATAAAAACACCTTTCTAAGAACAGAGTCAATCAGCAGTGAGTTTGATAACGAGCCGTAAGCACGTCAGAACCAGTGTTTGCTGTAGCAACAATCAATACAAAGCTGCACAGGTTCAAAACGTGGCATTTGTGAACGTACTCCTGATAAAGAAATCTGAAATTTCCTCTCTCTCACACACACACACACACACACACACATTAAAAGAATTAAAGCCATTAGGTTTGGAAGGAATTCATTACATGGTGATTAATAATGATTTAATAATCACTGAGGTACAGATGCTGAGACTGCAACCAAACTATAAATACATAAATGAAAAGATGAAAGCGATGACGTCCTTGATTGAGGTCTGACACATTCCAAACCACGTTCAACACAAATCCAAGAGTTACATTTTTTTTTGGGGGGGGGGGGGGGGGGGGGAAAAATATTTCCACCGGGTACGGAAGGGGCAACATGAAAAAGTGTTTATGGAAAAAAAAAACCAAAAAAAAAACCCAATTGAAAAAAATAAAAAAAATAA